>OZ010676.1:5542039-5796457 GCA_963932185.1 Troglohyphantes excavatus | reverse complement strand
TTAAAAAGGATATCCTTTAGAAAACCTTCAAAAAAACCTTTCCATTTCCCAACTTTGATGAAGGTTTTACGCTGACTTTGCTGAGATTAGCCACTCACTTCTCCCAAAAAAAAACTGTAACAGAATTATGATTTTAACCTACCCCAGAAATAAATTATATTTACATCTACAAAATATAATCTATTGAGCTAAATATGAGGGAGACCCGAGCCCCAAATTCTAATTTGTTTATTAATGCATTTAGAAATACAATTTTTTTTAATATTGTTAGAACATCTTTTTCTGAACAATAATAAAAAAAATGTATTTTTGAAATTTATTTTCGTTATTTTTTGCGTTTTTTTAAGTTCAAATAGACTTTTAAAAAAGTACTATTCCTCTTTCAGTTTTTAATGTTTTTAATTTTTTTCAATTGATTAAATAACGTCAAAGTATATACTACAGACGTATGAACAGACTTTTGCAGATTTGGGTTTTAATTGTTTTCATAAACTTACTTTAAGTTCATAATCTAAAAAATATTCACATTTTTATGTTTAATAATTCGTAAAAAAATAATTTATAACTTAATTTAAAAAGTTATTCATACGTTTATAAAACAAATATTAGAGCTTCAAAAACTATTAACAGTTTAGTTTTAAGTTAATTAGTTACAAAGCCTTAGCATTTTAAACGTGACCAAAATGTAAAAAAATATTTGGAGTAAATGACAATTGTTGGAGACGAAAAGTATGTAGAAAGATTATAAATGGTATATAAACATCTAAAAAAACATATGTTCTGTTTTTTTTTTTTTTTTGAAATTGTGTGCACACCTTCTTAAGTATGTATAGCATCGTGTTATGAAGGAAAAAAAATATTAGCTATTTTTTCGGAATTTGGGGCTTGGGTCTCAGTTCTAATCTATAAAGAAGAGTGTGTGTGTTTTTTTATACGAATCTACAGCTTTTTCCGAGCTTGATTAAAATTTTGCAGACTGGACCTTCAACTGTCTACCTAAGATTTCGAAAAACTACCCTCATCCCTTTCCCTCCCCTTAACATTGCAGAGTTCGCACTGTGCCTGAGAAGCACAATCCAAAGCAAATCGAATTAGAGGTGAGACGAAATTGGAAAAATAAGGTCTTGGATAGCGTATTCTATTAGGGATCATCTATCACTTATTACCAGTGGCGGCCCGTGGTCGAAAATGTTAGTGCAGCCGAAATCATGTGAATCCCCCCCCCTTTCTTATTTTCCACAACCCATACATGAACGGAAATTCTTTATTATTTATTTGCTGTAGTGGACGAGCCGCCAATCAAAGTTTCCTTTAAATTTTTGAAAAAATAGAAAACACTTACTTATTTTTTTTTTTAAATTAAAGCAATCCTCCTTTCTTTTAAACATGCGAATCGATCAATTTTAATATTAACTTAAATAACAAAACAACAGCAGGACCATGTCCTGAAACAACAGCACACAGTAAATTTATCACGAAAACTATTTCCGTTTGGAGATATTCTCGTAAGTTATCGTTTCACCCACAAATCCCAGCGTTTCACACACGAGCCAATCAGCAAATCGAATCTCAAGTGCAGCTAAAACAAGAAAATTCATTTCGGCTGTACCTTCTCACAAATGCAGTGCATTAGCATGGGGATGAATCTCCATACTGCGTAGAGGTTGCCATGACAACGATGCTGCCGATTTCGAATTTCGCTTTTTGGCTGCAGTTTTGATTGAATGGAGTTTTTCCCCTCCTGAATTCTACATTACAGTAACAGGCTTGCTATTTATCGGAGATTTTGTTTACTACCGAAGAAATTTCATTTTTAATTCTAATCTTCATTTAAATCTGATTTTAGTTTTTTAGGTGCAGCCCGGCTGTATTTGCTGTAGTGGACGAGCCGCCACTGCTTATTATGCTATACATTGCGATATGATCCACTGTTGGTAGAGTATATTCGGGTACTCAAACGAGTAGGTTCAGGTACCCATTTTTAAGTTTTTTTTACAGTGTATTTTTTGCTCTTTTGCACTCGTTCCGAACAAGTTGGTTTTCTTCCGACATCTTCAAAAACATAAATAATAATCAGCACTGCTCCTCTATTGTATGATTGCATCATGCTAAAAGTAATGGTTTGAATATGCTTATCAGAATTGTTGTCTTTCTTATACTTTGCATTGTTAAATATGCATTTTTCATATTTGATCAAACTTTTGTCATTTTTGACGAAACTGCTATATGCTCCGATTAAATATTTTGTCAAACTGAGGAAATTCCTTTTGTCGTTTTTCAAGAAAATTCATTTCGTCAACAATGAGGGCGATTTTAAATAATATAATAACTCAAAATCGACGAGCTGACTTGCACCGCGGACCTCTCATTCCAGAATCTATATCCATTCGGGGAAGAAGAATGATTGAATTCTGGCAATATAAGTATAAGAACCAAACATGAGCTCTTGACCCAGAAAAGGGCCGAAAAGGAATCTGAGTAAATGACTTTCGTTCTAAATTTGAGGATTCTTGTTTTGTCAAAAGTCCCTTGATTCAATGACGAAACGATTGTCAAATATAAAGAAAGTAGCCTGATCGCAGAATTCTCAAAATGAGAATGTTATTTCTGAAAGTGTGTACTATAGAAATGTAACTTCAAGCATCCAAAAAAAATATTAAAGTTGAAAATTGTGATTATATTTATTCGTCAGCTTCTAATATTCCTTCCAATAACCATGATTCAATGACGAAACGATTGTCAAATATAAAGAAAGTAGCCTGATCGCAGAATTCTCAAAAATGAGAATGTTATTTCTGAAAGTGTGTACTATAGAAATGTAACTTCAAGCATCCAAAAAAATATTAAAGTTGAAAATTGTGATCATATTTATTCGTCAGCTTCTAATATAACCCCTCCCCCTCCCCCAGTGACCCCCTCCAGGATTTACTCTTGGGATGGGCAATTATTGATAAAACATTTTGCTACTATTGGGAAGTTAACTTTTAAATAACTAAATTTATCTTTAACTAAACTTTTTTGTTGCAAGTCTTATACATTATTGGTACTAATAAAAAACACCATTACATTTTATTATTAATTTTTTTATCATTAGCTAATGATTTATTAGTTAATGATCTGATCTATTGCATTACTCATTTCTTAGACTAAAATTATGATGCAAATAGCACAAAAGGAAGGATTTTTCATTCTCTCTTTAATAGCATATCATTATCTTTTTCGAAGAAATTTATAATAGCAAAACAATATACAGGAAGAGTTAAAAAAAGATTCTTTATATTTAATAGGTATGAGGTGTAAGGGAAGTTTGTTGCACCTATAACTTTGCCATAATGTTGGTGCGGAAGTTTGTAAAATGGGATGATAGCTCCAGTATTGTTCGTATACTGTTAAAAATAGGTATTTAAAATAAGTAAAATGTATTCATTTTTGAATACATTCGATGCTTATAACGGCTCCGAATACATAAATTTCAATTTTGAAAAAGACATGTACTTAAAAATAAGTACAATGCGTAAAAAGGAATAAAAAGAGCAGATGCTAGCTTATATAGGCTGCCTTCATAAATCACCTTGAATAAATATCGACTATTATAACCAAGACTTACCGGGAATCGAACCTAAATCTACAGGCACAGCTGTCCAGAGCCTTTTCCGTTCAGCTACCAGGGCGACGTGAAGAAGTTATAAAGAGAAGTAATGTTAAAAAGGTGTGCCAATAGAATGGGAAGTAAGAGAATCGAACTGTAATAACTCAGTTTTCATTTAAGCAATCGACCTCAAATAATGTGCAAAACCCTCTTCTGAACAACTATTTTTAGTTTGTCAGATGGTTTTGTTAAGTTTGCTAAAACAGAAGCTGAGATTAGCAATATTAAATACCATTGATCATTTTTCCGAGAATACAATTACTTAAATTTGAGTACGTCATCGCTCATTTGCGATGCAATTGTACTGAAAGAAAAACGAGTACGTTCACGTACTCATTTTTAAGCACCTTTTCTTATTACAGTGTATAATCTGTCCGTGGCTTTAAAATAGGAGGCTGTATATGCAAAAGTTCTTCAAAAGATTATTATAATAAACATTTGGTGTTGGATTATTTGATTTTTTTTAAACGAAAAATATCCATTTTAGATTATGTAAGTTAGAAAATCTCGGAGAGGCAATTGCTCCTAATGCCTTATAGCTAAATCCGCCATTGCCCCTCCCCCGTATTGCGGACCTTGCGGGCCGTCACTACAGCTTTTCTAAGAATTATTAGTTTTATCAATGGAGAAATAGTTTCCATAATAGTCATTCTAACATTACTCATTCCCTTGAAGGACTGAATGTGCACCTATATTCAATCAAATTTCAATTGTTATTTTCATTCTTCAACTTCCATCATATTTCTGGGAAAAACTCATTAAAAAGCGGCGCCCTTCAATGACCATTGTTCCATAGAAATTTGGATCGGGACGTTTCTAAATTGGCCCTTAGAAAGAATCAATCATTCCAAGTAAATACAGGTTTGCAGGGCGTAGCGGGAGAAAAACGTAGAGAAACAAAAATTTCTGAAGAAGGCCTATCTGTCATCTTCAGCAGACATTAAAACGCGATTAGTAAACAAACTAAAAGGACATATTTTTTGCGGAGAAGAAAAATACACGTTTCCATATTTTTCATTCTCGACCAACTTTCAAGTAAAAACTTATATGTGGTTTATTTAAATCAAATATTTATGTTGTTTTAAAAGTGATTCAAACGAATCGTGTAAATAAATAAATTGATAGGCAAATAGACAGACAAATAAAAAGAATGGATGGACGGTTGTCTGGATGGACAGACAGACAAACAGAGTGTCAGACAAATTAAATCAAACATTCATACAAATGAAAGTAATTTTCTTTATCTTCGCGTATCGTCTAAATAGCATGGTCGATTCTGGTACTGATAGTTGAAGTACTAAATTAAAACTCATGATTCAGCAAATGTTATAGGCTACATATTCCTACATTGTACAACATTCTACATAAAAACTAGTACTTAAAATTAAGTAAAATGTACTCACTTTTGATTACATTCGATGCTTATCATAGCTCCGAATATATAAGTTTCATTTTTTAAATGGACATGTACTCAAATATGAGTAAAAGTAATAAAGAGAACGGCTGCTTGCCTACATAGGCTGCCATCATAAATCACTTTTACTAACTTTCAACAATTACAACGAGGACTTATCAGGAATCGAACCCAAACCGTCTATCTGACGAAGTCCGCACCGAAGTCCAGGGCCATATCCGTTGTACTACGAGAGCTACGTGGAGAATTTATAAGCATAAGTAACGTTAAAAAGACGTGGCAAAAGAATGGGAAGTAAGATTATTGAGTTATAATAACTCATTTTCCATTTAAGAAATCGACATCAAATAATGTGAAAGCCATCTTCTGAAAAATAATTGAATAATAATGATAAATAATAAACTAAAAATAATGACTATTTTAAGTTTGCCAAGTCGCTTTCTAAAAATGGCTTGAACAGAAGCTGATATTAGCAATATTTAATCACACAGTCATTTTTGCGAAAGTACGAATACTTGCATTTGAGTACGTCATCACACATTTACGATGCAATTGTATTCAAAGAAAAACGAGTACGTCCATGTACTCATTTTAAGCACATTTTCTGTTACAGTGTAAAATATATTTAATGGAGCTGTCTAATTTCAAAATCAGATAGATCCATTTTATTCGATTTTCAGATTATGTAATTTATTTTTAGTTTTCCAACAGATCTAGCAGTAGACGAGGTCACCTTTAGAACATAAGGTAAGCACGAAAACGCATTGTAAGCTAAAATAGGAATTTATATATGAACTGATTTTTAGATTAGTGGTTTTTTGAAGGAATTTTTTTAAATATAACCTTCTTTAACAAAATGTAATTTTCTAAATAGGAAATTAAAACTACATAAGCTGTTTAGAAAATAAAGTATAAATCCGATTGTTTCATTTCTGAGGAAATAATCACTCTGAAACAAAATCTCATTTAATAATTTTTTTACCAAACAAATTGATTAATTCTTTCCCTTTTTAATGCTTCTAAAAAAATAGTCGAAATTAAAAAATGCTAATTTTTTTATTCTAATAAGTACAAAAATTATCCATCTTTCAAATACATTCATGTGAGACGATTTGTTAATGAAATATATTTTGGGAAAAAGGGCATCAAAAAACTAAAATATTAGGGGGGCTGAGCTCCTTCAGAATATTTCCTGGAGGGGATCAAGCAACCCCAGCCCCCTAGTTCCTACGCCTATGCCCACAAGGGAAAAAATAATACTTATACAGAGCTAAAATTTAGTTAAGACATGTGTCTATCTAAAACCAATAATTTGTAAAAAAAGAAAAGAAAAGTGTTCCATAAAAAAATGCAATTAATTAGTGTTTTGTTTCACAGGAAAAATTTGTAAAAAGTTATCTATCTGGGTTTGAAACTTGAGTGCTCAATTATACAGTAGATGCGGGTTACTTTGGCCCCGGAGTATTACTTTGGCCCAAAATAAAAAAAATACTGATCCATACACTGCGTGCTGTTAATTTCTTCTTGTTCGCATTGTAACCTACGATTCAAACCAGGGAGCAGGGCGCAGTACTAGTAAGACCACCTTCAATAGAGATCTAATATTCGTTGCTGGGTGGGGCCAAGTCATAGGCTTGTTAAGTAAAGCGGATGGGGGTGCTTGAGCCCCCCCAGGAAATAGTTTGAAGGAGCTCAGTCCCCCTCTCCCCCTAACATTTTACTATGTTATGCCCCTTTTTTCCAAAATATATTTCTTAAACCAATCGTCTCACATGATTGCATTTGATAGATGAATAATTATTTTACTTATTAGAGTAAAAAGATTAGCATTTTTTAATTTCGACTATTTTTTAAAAAGATTAAAAAGGAAAAAAGAAATACTCAATTTGTTCGGGAATTTTTTTTTTGATATTTTGTTTCAGAGTGATTATTTCCTTAAAGATGAAACCCTCAGATTAATGCTTTATTTTCGAAACAGATTATGTAAAAGAAATTTCCTATTTAGAAAATTACATTACGTTAAAGAAAGTTTAATTTAAATAAATTCCTTCAAACAACCCCTAATCTGAAAATCAGTACATGCATAAATTCGTATTTGAGCTTACAATACACTTTCGTGGTTACTTTTATTTCTAAAGGTGTCAAACAAAACGTTCATTTATTTTTTTGACTTCACACTGAAAAAAAAAATGTGCTTAAAAATGAGTACACGGACGTACCTGTTTTTTTAAGTACAATTACATCGTAAATGAGCGATGACGTACTCAAACGTAAGTAATCGTACTTCCGCAAAAAATAAGCAGTGTGATTTAATATTGCTGATCTCAGCTTCTGTTCAAGCCATCTTAACAAAGCAACCTGACAAACATAAAATATTTATTCAGAAGATGGTTTTCTATATTATTTGATGTCGATTGCTTAAATGGAAACTGAGTTATTACAACTCAAGTATCTTACTTCCCAATCTTTTGCCACGTCTTTTTAACGTTACTTATGTGTATAACTTCTTCAAGTCGCCCTGGTAGCTTAACAGATAAGTCTCTGTACAGCGGTGCCTGCACATGTGGGTTCGATTCCCGGTATGTCTAAGTTGTAATTGTTGGTATTTATTGAAAGTGATTTATGTATGCAAGCTACTGTTATTTTTATTCATTGTTGAGTATATGTCTTTTTACGTAAAGAAAATGGTAACCACCCCCCCCCCCCCCCTGAAAATAGCAAGTTCCTACGCCACTGGGCAAAGTAATCCGTCTGTGGGACGAAATAATCCATTCTTACGGTAAACGTAAAAACATGTTTACAAATGAACATTTGTTATAATTCAAATACTTTTGCACAAGGAATTATACTAGCAATTAAGAGTTGGCGTGGATTTTTTTAATTGCTCTTCACAGAACGATACGCGACCACCCACGTATGTTAATTAGGTTAACTTCAAAAACCAATAAACTCAACTTAATTCCTTAAGGGGTCGGGGTCTGCAAGTTTCTGCAACTTAATTCCTTGAGCTGAAACTTAAATTCTAAAATAATTGGTTTCGTTCCTTAATCCCTTATTTGTATTGTGTAAGGGAAAATCCAATTTAATCTTTTAACGCAACTTTTTGATCTAGATTTCTTATGGGAAAAATTTCGAATATAATTGGCATGGATTTATGTTTAATTTTTTTATGCCGCTCATTTGTTCATATAATGCGACTATTATACATTTGCCCCACATGGCATAAGTTCGAGTTGATTTGTTTAGCCTCAATAAAATCAATCATTATTTTTTTTTAGTTACTTGATAGTTATTAAACCTTTGCCGTCGAGAGAAAATTCTCAGGCTCCACTTCGTTTGATGCGTCATCCAGAGAGGCAAAAAACCTTTTAAATCACTTCCTGGTCTACTATATTGAATATATAGACGTAATTGCTGTAGAGATAGCGAATCACGTTTATATATTTTTATGACAGTATAGAACCAGGAGTAATTTCATTTTTTTTGGATTCAAGTAATCCCTAGGATATATATATATATATATATATATATATATATATATATATATATATATATATATATATATATATATCACACTCATTCACTCTTCACTAATTCTCCAACTTCCCGTATACCTATGGAGAAGAAATTTGGCAAAGTTGTTCCTTATGCCTTAAATAGGAAAAGTAAGCTATTTTTGTTCCGATCGAACGTATTTAAGGGGGTGTAAAATCCCTTTTTCGATGTTCGTAGCGACGTTAGTTTGGGTATCTACAGATATAAAAGACCTAGAGTGCTGAAATTTGGAGCACAGATTCATCTTGGGCCGTAGAGATGCACTACGAAAAGATTTATAAAAATTCGAACTCAAACTGCCAATATAACGATTTTTTAAAAACCTTTTCATAGGATTAACATGGAGAACATGTAGCAATGCAATATTTCAAGACAGAAACAATGGAAAATTTTAATAGTATGTAAACTATGAGGAGCATTCTGATTGGCTGATGACTAAATATTGCCAAAATGTCGTCAAATAAATAAGAAATGTCGCTTTCTTATAATAGTCATTATTACACAATTATAAGAATTGTTCATCTTTAAATTTCTGGGATGTATCTAAAGGTTCAAGTATGGATGTTAATCAACGGGAGTAACGTATATATTTCCATATTATTGTACAGCCAACTTCTCCATAATATCATTCTTTCCAGTTATTGCGGGAGCTTGATAATAAAATTTCGTTACAAATTGGAACTTTTAATACTGTATTTCGTTCACCCTGATGGGTGACAAATTAAGAATAGTATTTATTTCGCTTATAATTATTGTATTTGTATAATTTGTAACTTATTTCCTTCCCGTGCGTAGAACGGGTATTTCAGCTAGTATATATATATATATATATATATATATATATATATATATATATATATATATATATATATATATATATATATATATATATATATATATATATATATATATATATATATATATATATATATATATATATATATAACTTAGCGATTCGAAATTCCCAACTCAACAGTGCTGAAAATTCCCAGTTCCGACTTATCGACATTTTTCATCTTATTTTTATATATATTTTAGGTAATATTAAATAGTTATCTCGCAAGCATTGATTTGTGGTACCCATATTCCGATGCAGTGTCCGTTCTGAGGTCTAATTTAAATGTGATCTTTCAAGTTGGGCAATTTCTAACCTTCCCCAACTTTCATTTGTTAATAATATTAATTTTCCGTA
This sequence comes from Troglohyphantes excavatus, assembly GCA_963932185.1. Classification (NCBI taxonomy): domain Eukaryota; kingdom Metazoa; phylum Arthropoda; class Arachnida; order Araneae; family Linyphiidae; genus Troglohyphantes; species Troglohyphantes excavatus. The sequence continues at coordinate 5,786,647 of OZ010676.1, read as the reverse complement.
GGCATAAATTTTCCAAACTGGGGGTTTTTAGAAGTTGAAATTTCCAACTTTCAGGGTTTCCAGATTATTACGTGATAGTATTTGTTTGATTTAATAATTATTGAAAAACGGCTGCACATTGGGGTTTTTGCTACAATACGGAACCATTCAAAAATTTAAACAAGCAGAATTTTATCTTAGGCAAATGGTTTAGAATTGTATTAAAATTTTATTATTGTTTTATCACTTTTGTTTTGTTTTTTTTGTATATAGGTTCATTGTAACTATATTTAATTATCTTAAATCGAACTTTTAGAGCAATTAATCCAAAATGCAAGTAATTTGTGTATGAACGTCCATTTTATTTATTTGAATAATAGTTTATGCAAGTATTATTTTTTAATGTACGAAGCTTGGTTTTACTGGGAATTTTCAACTCTATTAGACTTTTTAATGTTATTAAAGAATAAAATTTCACAGATACCAACTAATAATTTAGAAAATATTTTATTTAATGTGTCAATGAATATTTCCTTTTAACGCATTGAATGGCGATCATTAATAATTAAATATAGAATTATTGAAAGTACATGGTGAGATTATAGTATGCTGCACCGTTTGCTAAACTATCGCCAAGTTATAACAGTGTATTGTTTGGATAAAGTGCGTCTTGGTTGTAATTTGCTGTGGAAACTTACTAAATATTTGTATGACAGGTATTTTTCGATGCGAATTCAATAATAATAGTATCACAAAATCAAAATTTTAGGAAAAATGGTTTAACAAAATGAGTAAATATCGAATTTTTAATACATTGATCCGTAAATAAAAAAAAAGTGTACTTAAAAATAAAATAGGTGATTATTCTTTTGTAATAATATTATTCATGGGAATTCTTTAAAACATGGGAATTTGGGCGTGGTAAAAGAAAGTTATGTACTATTTCAAAACATACTATTTTTGATTGAGTATTTATGCCGGGCTGTTAATTCTATTCTCACTTTGATAAAGAATTTGAGGCAGTTTATTTGCAAAAAACATTTAGGTTCATTCTGTCTGAAATTTACATTTTTGTGTTCTGCATTACTGAGGTCAAAAATGCAAACTACTAATTAGATACACAAGTTGTTGGTCGAAGATATTGCAAAGATCTAGCCTAAACGATACATTGGAACGGGCATTTGGAAATAGTCAAATCAAAATTACAATACTGGAAAAAGGGAAGTTCGAAATGTTTCGAAAGTTAAATCATTAAAGTTCTTGATCAAATTTCTTAATTTTGTCATGTTTAAAAAATTATGTTATCTGTTTTTGCTGCCTTTTTCACTTTTATATGGCTTCAGAATATTTCAATATCGAAATTGATTTAGAAGTTTCATTAAAATTCACGCTTGGAGCTATTGATTTAAAACTGCAATTTAATTAAACCCTCCTTGATGAATTTTTTTTAAAAAAACTAATATAAAAATGAAGATCATAGCGCTTTGTTTATTATTTAATTTAATATTTTTTTTTATTAAATTAAAAAATCATAGTTTTATAATAAATATAAAAAAAATAAGTTGTATGCAAAATAAAAAAAGTTTCTTAAAAAAATAAGTTGTATGCAAAATAAAGGACACTTCTTTAAGGCCCATGCTACACGGACATGACAAACGCGCGCGAGCTTTTGAACATGACTCTGCGATTGGTGGATATAAACCACGTGATTTGTATGTTCCAATCACGGAGCCATCTGCAAAACCTCGCGCGCGTATATCTCCCATGTGTAAAATGGGCCAAAGGTAAATAATTATAAATTATTTAAAAAAAATTTAATAAATTTTTGTGATCAAAATAAAGTTTGCATATGGGTGACTCTCTCTTTAAATATAATTTTCTTTACAATAAACTGCCCCTTGTTAAATCTTCTAATATTAAATTCGCATAACGAGAATATGTGTACTTAATTAAAAATATTTGTTTTTATAATGTATTTTAATATGTTTATTTTTAATATATTTTAAAAGTGATTGCAATTGGTATTTGATTACTTATATCTCGGAAAATAATTATCCTACTTTGATGAAACTTTATAAATTCATAATTGCTAATCCACAAAAAGGTTTTAATGCCATTTGTTTTCCCAACTTTTAATTAGAAGATATGAACAGTGAGATTATACAAACGTTTTCCCTGTGCATTTTCCCCCAATTGGCGTATATGTTAAAAAAGAACTGTGTTATTACAAATTGCACTATAAAAAAAATTGCTTAAAAATGAGCACATGGACGTACTCGTTTTTCTTTAAGTACAATTGCATCGTAAATGAGCGATGACGTACTCAAATGTAAGTAATCGTACTTCCGTGAAAATGAGCAGTGGGATTTAATATTGCTAATCTGAGCTTCTGTTCAAGCCATCTTAACAAAGCGACCTGACAAACTTAAAATAGTTGTCCTGAAGATGGTTTTCCAAATTATTTTATGTCGATAGCTTAAATGGAAACTGAGTTATTGCGACTCAGTTATCTTACTTCCCATTCTTTTGCCACTCCTTTTTAACATTACTTCTGTTTATAACTTCTTCAAGTAGCTCTCATAGTACAACGGATATGGCCTTGGACTTCGGTGCGGACGACATCAGGTAGATGGTTTGGATTCGATTCCCGGTAAGTCCTGGTTGTAATTGTTGAAAGTTATTGAAAGTGATTTATGATGGCAGCCTATGTAGGCAAGTGACTCCTCTTTTTACTCATTTTTGAATACATGTCCTTTTCAAAAATGAAACTTATGTATTCAGAGCTATGATAAGAATCGAAGGTAATCAAAAATGAGTACATTTTACTTATTTTTAAGTACCTACTTTTAACAGTGTGCTTTCCATTTTTCCAAATTGGCGTAAATGTTAAAAAAAAGAACTGTTTTATTACAGCTTGCTTTCCATTTTTAGCACACATTTTTTTCTTTCTAGGCGTAATTGTTTACTGTGCTTATCCAAGTAGAAGAATTCCATTTTTTATAAGTTTACACAGACAGATTTCAGATATAAGTTCGTTGTATATTACTTACTTAAACAAGAAATAAAAAAGAGGAACATTTAAAAGTCACTATAACAGTATATATTTTTCAGTTGTTTAATATAAAATAACTTCCTTCTAAAAGTAAAACAGTTTTCTTACGAAATTTTGCGGAATTTGTATTTAAAAAAAATTAAATGATTAACATAATCACCAACTTTAAACTACATTTTAAATATCATTCAAATTTATAAAATTTAGCAATCAACAATTAATAAATTTCAAGAATGAACAAAAACAACGGATAATGGTTTAAATAAAATTAGTGATACCTTAAATACAAAATAGATATATATATATATCCATAAATTCGAAAAATTATATTTTGGTACTAATAGGTAATTTATTGCTTTGGATTCAATTTTAAAATAAATGAAGTAACAAAATCCGTTATTTAATGATAAAAACTAAACAAATAAATTATTCAGAAACAAAAGTAGCTACATTCGGACTATTCGCGATTTATACAAATACAAAAGTAGTTATTTGAATATATCGGGTTTTGTCCCTTAAAAAGAAGATATGTGAAAATCAAAATTTAGATTATAAATAATTCAGTAACCTGTGAATTTACAGATTTTAGTGAAAATTTGTTGTATTTTTTTATTCATCTTTATAAGAAAAAATATTATTTTATTAACAATAATTTACTTTTGACTGATTTTCGTGATTTGCACAAAAAAACTTTTCATGCATATAGCTTTTTTTTGCATCTGGGCTACTAAAGTAAAACATATTCAAGAATAAAATATAAATATAATCAGCTTTGGTTACTTTATTTAAAAACATATATTTTAAGTTATAGTTGCAAAAATAAGAGACATTTTAAAGTTTTTACCTGCGGCTGCCGCAAACAATACGAAGACACTGCAAACAACAGCTGTAGCAGACCACATCTTAAATCGAATAAAGATACATTCTAATCGCGGTTCTTTTCTAAATAACAAGCGATGCTAGCGCTACTGATTTTGTATTTCGGCAAGTTAGATGGGAATGTGGAATTGCTGAATGTAATTAGTTAATATATTGTAAATTTTAACATAGTTTTCACATAATATTGCAATGTGAAAGGCGATTGAAGTATTCAATTTATTTTTTTATCAAACTGACAGTGAATGGGTAGGAAGTTGAGATATAAATAGATAAAGGAGAATAAAAGGTTTGAATTTAAAGCTAAGGACCACTGTACACTGTAAAAAAAATTTCCTTCAAAATTAATACACGGAAGTACTCGTTTTTCTTTGAGTACAATTGCATCGTAAATGAGCGATGACGTACTCAAATGTAAGTAATCGTACTTCCGTGAAAATGAGCAGTGGGATTTAATATTGCTAATCTGAGCTTCTGTTCAAGCCATCTTAACAAAGCGACCTGACAAACTTAAAATAGTTGTCCTGAAGATGGTTTTCCAAATTATTTTATGTCGATAGCTTAAATGGAAACTGAGTTATTGCGACTCAGTTATCTTACTTCCCATTCTTTTGCCACTCCTTTTTAACATTACTTCTGTTTATAACTTCTTCAAGTAGCTCTCATAGTACAACGGATATGGCCTTGGACTTCGGTGCGGACGACATCAGGTAGATGGTTTGGATTCGATTCCCGGTAAGTCCTGGTTGTAATTGTTGAAAGTTATTGAAAGTGATTTATGATGGCAGCCTATGTAGGCAAGTGACTCCTCTTTTTACTCATTTTTGAATACATGTCCTTTTCAAAAATGAAACTTATGTATTCAGAGCTATGATAAGAATCGAAGGTAATCAAAAATGAGTACATTTTACTTATTTTTAAGTACCTACTTTTAACAGTGTGCTTTCCATTTTTCCAAATTGGCGTAAATGTTAAAAAAAAGAACTGTTTTATTACAGCTTGCTTTCCATTTTTAGCACACATTTTTTTCTTTCTAGGCGTAATTGTTTACTGTGCTTATCCAAGTAGAAGAATTCCATTTTTTATAAGTTTACACAGACAGATTTCAGATATAAGTTCGTTGTATATTACTTACTTAAACAAGAAATAAAAAAGAGGAACATTTAAAAGTCACTATAACAGTATATATTTTTCAGTTGTTTAATATAAAATAACTTCCTTCTAAAAGTAAAACAGTTTTCTTACGAAATTTTGCGGAATTTGTATTTAAAAAAAATTAAATGATTAACATAATCACCAACTTTAAACTACATTTTAAATATCATTCAAATTTATAAAATTTAGCAATCAACAATTAATAAATTTCAAGAATGAACAAAAACAACGGATAATGGTTTAAATAAAATTAGTGATACCTTAAATACAAAATAGATATATATATATATCCATAAATTCGAAAAATTATATTTTGGTACTAATAGGTAATTTATTGCTTTGGATTCAATTTTAAAATAAATGAAGTAACAAAATCCGTTATTTAATGATAAAAACTAAACAAATAAATTATTCAGAAACAAAAGTAGCTACATTCGGACTATTCGCGATTTATACAAATACAAAAGTAGTTATTTGAATATATCGGGTTTTGTCCCTTAAAAAGAAGATATGTGAAAATCAAAATTTAGATTATAAATAATTCAGTAACCTGTGAATTTACAGATTTTAGTGAAAAATTGTTGTATTTTTTTATTCATCTTTATAAGAAAAAATATTATTTTATTAACAATAATTTACTTTTGACTGCTTTTCGTGATTTGCACAAAAAAACTTTTCATGCATATAGCAGTTTTTTGCATCTGGGCTACTAAAGTAAAACATATTCAAGAATAAAATATAAATATAATCAGCTTTGGTTACTTTATTTAAAAACATATATTTTAAGTTATAGTTGCAAAAATAAGAGACATTTTAAAGTTTTTACCTGCGGCTGCCGCAAACAATACGAAGACACTGCAAACAACAGCTGTAGCAGACCACATCTTAAATCGAATAAAGATACATTCTAATCGCGGTTCTTTTCTAAATAACAAGCGATGCTAGCGCTACTGATTTTGTATTTCGGCAAGTTAGATGGGAATGTGGAATTGCTGAATGTAATTAGTTAATATATTGTAAATTTTAACATAGTTTTCACATAATATTGCAATGTGAAAGGCGATTGAAGTATTCAATTTATTTTTTTATCAAACTGACAGTGAATGGGTAGGAAGTTGAGATATAAATAGATAAAGGAGAATAAAAGGTTTGAATTTAAAGCTAAGGACCACTGTACACTGTAAAAAAAATTTCCTTCAAAATTAATACACGGAAGTACTCGTTTTTCTTTGAGTACAATTGCATCGTAAATGAGCGATGACGTACTCAAATATAAGTAATCGTAATTTCGCAAAAATGAGCAGTGCGATTTAATATTGCTAATCCCATCTTCTGTTCAAGGCACCTTAACAAAGCGACCTGGCAATCTTAAAATAGTTGTTCCGAAGATGGTTTTCCACATTATTTGATGTCTGTTGCTTAAATGAAAACTGAGTTATTACAACTCAATTATCTTACTTCCCATTCTTTTGGACACCTTTTTTAGCATTACTTCTGTTTATAACTTTTTCACGTTGCTCTGGTACTACAACGGATAAGGCACTGGACTGCGGTGCCTTAGGATATGGGTTTGATTTCCGGTAGGTCTTAATTGGAATTGTTGATATTTATTGAAAGTGATTTATGAAGGCAGCCTACGTAGGCAAACAAATGCTCTTTTGAGTACATGTCTTTTTCAAAAGTGAAACTTATGTATTCGGAACTATGATAAGAATCGAATGTACTCAAAAATGAGTAGAAAAATTGAACTACGAAATCAGACACCAAACAAAAAACAAACACCCCACAAAAGAAGACAAACGTTGCCAAAAAGCAAAATAAATAAATAACAGTAAACATAAAATTATAATAAGACTAAACAATTTAACATGACGTAAAACAAAAATTTAATACACCACGGCCTTTGCCTCCGCTTCAGAAGGACCAAGGATTGAAAGCATAAAAGGATCAAGGGTTGAAAGTAGAAAACCAGTAGGAAACCATTTAATTTTAGTTTATTTTTTAAGAATTTTTATCTCTGAAATCAAATTCTGTTAAGAATTACATATTTTATTAATTCGAGTTAAATATGAAATAATAATATTTCTATGTACTCTACTACTGATGTTTGAGAATCAATCCGTCAAAGATATAACATTAAAGCAAAATGCCTTTCTTTTGTCAAACAATCCAATAACAATTTTGTCATTTTCAATAATTAAAATATCAAGATTCAGGTAGTTAACTCTATTACTGTTTATATTTGTTTTAATTCATTTTAATTCCTCAGGATAAATATATTTCCAAATATTGTTGAAGTTAATTTCATTAAATACACCAAAATCGTCTATGATTTAACTTTGTACTTTTCTATTGCTTTTATTTCATAAAAATATAAAAATATGCTTGCAAAAGAACTACAGAAACTGCTACCCATGGGGATACCCTTCTTTTGCAAGAAATATGTTTGACCTTTATATAAGGCATTGTTAAAAACACAAAATTTAATTAAACCAATCCATTTGCCTTTCTGCATTTTAATATATAATTTAATTTTTCTATGGATTTAGAGATGACCTTACACAGCTTTTCAAATTTTTCAAATTGGGTTATGTGGCGGAATTGGAATTTAATATTGCCAAAGAGACTGGAGGTCATGGATTCAAGTTGTAGAAATCACAGCTCAATCAGGATGTTGGAAAGCATTGTTCTTTTAAATAGGGTAATAGACAAATGGAATTTGTCTGATTTAGTTGTTATTTATTCAAGTTTTAAAAAGTAATTGAATCGACATCGGGAAATCATTCAGGAAGTGTTAAATAAACACAGGAGCAACCTTTCTGGACCTATATCCTGTAGTTGGTCGACCAAATTGGTATTTCTGCGAAATTCAAAAATATCCAGTTCCGCGTCCTCATTTGAAAAACGAGAACTGTTCTCACAAAGAACCTGTTAATGATCGTTCATTTGACGAAAAAGGTGAATAACTGCTCTCTTTATATAAGAACGGAAATTACACAGTAAGCGGACATTTAAGACATTAAAAAATAAATTTTAAAAATCAAAAAATAATTTACACAATACTCATCGAACAATATTTTAAGAAAACATATGCAATCTCAAAGTTTAGTGAATATTTATAAACTTTTTATGTACTAAAAATAATCATATGCGAAGTATACAAGCATAAACTTGTATACTCTGTTCCTACTATATTTGACGAAATTTTTTTAATACAGTCTGACATTTTCACAATGAAACACCTTTTTTGAAATATCAATATTTTAAGTATTATATGCACTGTTAAAAATAGGTACTAAAAATATTTAAAAATGTACTCATTTTTTAATACATTCAACGCTTATTATGGCTCAGAATACATAAGTTTCCGTGTACTCAAAGCCGTGTACTCAAAAATGAGTAAAAATTAATAAAAAAGAGCAGTTGCTTGCCTACATAGACTGCATTCATAAATCACTTTCAATAAATATCAAGAATTACAACCAATACTTACCGAGAATCGAACCCAGATCCTCAGATGTTTTCTTAAAATATTGTTCGATGAGTATTGTGTAAATTATTTTCTGATTTTTAAAATTTATTTTTTAATGTCTGAAGAGAATCGAACCCAGATCCTCAGGCACTGCAAGCGAGTGCCTTATCCGTTGTACTACCACGGCGACGTGAAGAACTTATAAACAGAAGAAATGTTATAAAGGTGTACCGAAAGAATTGGAAGTAAGATAATTGAGTTGTAATAACTCAGTTTCCATTTAAGCAATCGACATCAAATACTGTGGAAAACCATCTTCTGAACAACAATGTTTTTAGATTTGTCAGATCGCTTTGTTAAGATGGCTTGAACAGCAGCTGAGATTATCACTATTAAATCACGCAGTTCATTTTTGCGAAAGTACGATTACTTTAATTTGAGTACGTGATCGTTCATTTACGAAGCAATTATACTCAAAGAAAACGAGTTGGTTCATTTACTTATTTTTAAATGCCTTTTTTACAGTGTTTGGGTCATTATTTACGAAAGCGTACTTTTTAAAAGACAATTTTTTTTAAAAAAATCAACACAAAAATTTTAAATGAATTTGCACAATACTGCTTAATCAACATTTCAAGAAAATGCACGTTATTCCATAGTCTATTGAATATTTATATACTTTTTACATATCATTACAATAATATCCTAACGGAGTATATAGATTTTTAATTTCTGTCTTTGTACACATGTCTTATCTACACATTTTAATTTAGGATTAATTAACTAAAAATAAACGTGAACAATGTGTTTTAAAGCAACTGTGAAAAAATAAGCATAGATTTATTTCTACACCAATTATCTCTGAAAAATTTTAGCAATCGCAACTAAGTATACAAAATGTTTGCGACCTTTTTTAAAATTAGACACACACTCTTAATAAACCCGTCAAATACATATTTAATTTTAAAACAATATGTACAGAAGTGTAGAATATTCTAACAGAGTATACAGATTTTTAATTTCTGTCTTATTTAGCTATACATGTTAATCTAGGATTAATTTTCTGAAAACAAACGTGAACAATATATTGTAAAAGCAATTGGGAAAAAATAAGCATAGATTTATTTCTTCACCAATTATCTCTGAAAATTTTAGCGATCGTAACAAAGTATACAAAATGTTTGCGACCTTTTTATAAAAATAGACACACACACTGTTAAAAATAGGTATTCAAAAATAAGTAATATGGACTCATTTTTGATTACATTAGATGCTTATCATAGCTTCAAATACATAAGTTTCAATTTAAAAAAAAATCATGTACTCAAAAATGAATAAGAAAGCAGTAGCTTGCCTACATAAACCAGTTTCAATAAATACGAACAAATACAACTTAAACTTACCGGGAATCGAACACATGTCCGCAGCACCTCTGCCCACAGTCTTATCCGTTAAGCTATCAAGGAGATGCGAAGAAGTTATAGACAGAAGAAATGTAAAAAAGGTTAGCCAAAAGAATGCGAAGTAAGATAATTGAATTGTAATATCTAAGTTTCCATTTAAGCAATCGACATCAAATAACGTGGAAAACCATCTTCTGAACAAACATTTTATGTTTGTCAGTTTGCTTTTTTAAGATGGCTTGAACAGAAGTTGAGATTAGCAATATTAAACCACACTACTCATTTTTGCGAAAGTACGGTTGCTTAAATTTAAGTACGTCATCGCTCATTTACGATGCAGTTGTACTCAATGAAAAACGAGTTGGTTCATTTACTTATTTTTAAGTACATTATTTTTACAGTATATGGGTCATTATTAAGGAAGCGTTCTTTTTCAGAGACAAAAATTTACAAAAAAATATTGAAATTAATTTACACAATACTCCTTAATCAATCTTTCAAGAAAATGCACTTGATTCCATAGTTTATTGAATATTTATATACTTTTTACATACCATTACAATAATATCCTAACGGAATATAAGATTTTTAATATATGTCTTACTTAGCTATGCATGTTAATTAGGATTAATTAACTAAAAACAAACGTGAACAGTGTATTATAAAGCGACTGTGAAAAAATAAGCCTAGATTTATTTAATCAAAAATAATCTCTGAAAATTTTAGCGATCGTTACAAAGTATACGAAATGTTCGAGACTTTTTAAAAAAAAATAAACACACACTCTTAATAAACGCCTCAAATGCATATTTAATTTTAGAACAAAATGTACAGAAGCTTAGAATACTTGAGTTTATTATTTACTGCACGGAAAAGGGGTTCTGTAATTATTTGGTAGTTTTTAAATTGTATAATTATTTTTGATAAAATCGAGGATTCCACATTTATTTAGCACCTGATAATTATTGTTCGATAAATTCAAAATATGTTTTCATATTCCTATCAAATGATGCTATAGAAGTTGGAAAAAAATAATATGACAAGTATAAGTGTTATATCACTGTAAAAAAGGATACTTAAAAATTAGTACATGAACTTACTCGTTTTTCTGTTGAGTACAATTGCATCGTAAATAATCGATGACGTACTCAAATGTAAGTAACCGTACTTTCTCCAAAATGAGATGTGTGTTTTAATATTGCTAATCTCAGCTTCTGTTCAATGTTCATGTTCTTCAAAATGTTCTTTTGCCCTGGGCCCCCTAAACTTTAAAGTCGGTCCCACGCATCAGAGAAACTTCTCAGTCTGAGTTTTGCCTGTACCAAAGCGGCAACTTCTGAGAAGGAACTTTATTTAGCACAAGCAAGTTCAATTTTGACGTCCATTACTTTTTGCATAAAATATCATTTTGTAGGAAACCCGGCAATCTGGTTATACATATTTATTTTTAATGCTTAAAATAGTTGGTTAAAATACTGTATTAAACTTGCCAAATTCCTTAAATACTAAATTTGTAGATTGTTGGTTGTAGCAGATATTTCTTTGTATGAAAATAAGATATAAACTTACAACCTTTATAAAATATATAAATATTTCTTAAAAAATTAAATAATCAAAAATAGAAATCAATGTTCATATACTAATCTACAGTTAAACATTTTTACATTTAAATTTGGCACCCTCCTTAGTCTGGTGCCCTAAGCGGCCACATGCGTCGCTTGGGCTTTAAGCCGTCCCTGGATTTGGTAAGGTTAGTTTCTTTTGCTGTTTTATATAATTCAGTTCTTAATTTTTTAGTTTAAATTTTATTCTACGTAGACTTTTAAAATGTGTAGATTTATAGACGGCTTAAGGCACAAGGGGGGGGGGGGGGGCAGTTTGAGTGAAAAATTGGTTTTTGCTGTAGATTACTAGTAAAAATATGTGCGTATGTTTTAGTAGTAAACAACGCGCATATTTTAGTAAATATAATATATTATTATTCATGTGCTAGCTTAATGCATTAAAAAATAAACACATATAATCAGATTTTTCACTTGCTTGCAAAATGTTATTTGCGCAAAAAGAAAAAGAGCGCCAAAATTATTCGTGTTTCTGCTAAAAAATTCCTTAACCCTTTCGCTTCTGGTGGTCTTACACTAGCAGCACCTACTTACAAATTTGTAGGATGAAATCCAGTGGTTTCCATGGTAACCACATACTTGAATAGGAAGCGTACAGTGCAATATGTTGGAGCATAGCGAAATTTTAGGTTAATTTGTAAATACACTGTAGAAAAATGTACTAAATAATGAGTACCTGAACCTACTCGTTTTTCTTTGAGTACAATCGCATCGTAAGTGAGCGATGACGTACTCAAATTTAAATTATACTTTTGCAAAAAGGAGCAGTGTGATTTAATATTGCTAATCTCAACTTTTGTTCAAGCCATCTTAACAATGCGACCTGGCAAACTTAAAATAGTTGTTCAGAAGATGGTTTTCTACATTATTTCATGCCGATTGCTTAAATGTAAACTGAGTTATTACAACTCAATTATCTTACTTCCCATTCTTTTGGCACATCTTTTTAACATTTCTTCTATTTATAACTTCTTCATGTCGCTCTGGTAGTTTAACGGATAAGGCACTTAGAATTTAGGTTCGATTCCCGGTAAGTCTTGATTTTAATTTTTGCTATTGCGATTTTTGTTAAATGCTGTCAATATTTGACTATTTTTGTGCTAAAAAAGTAAATATGTTTAGTCTTAATTAAGCTTGATGGTTCAAATGGTAATTGGATGCTTTAAAGATTGCTCCACTGTTCGTTTATGACGCTTTTAATTTTCGAAACGAGTAATCCAAAAATTCAGTAAAAAATTCGATGTCATATTTCGATGACTAGAAAACACAATTTAAATTTTTAAAAATGTTTTTTTACTACGACTAAAACGTGTGGACTGAACGGGTTAAACCGTCTCTGAGTGGCGAGCGAAGGTAAGTGCCACCCCACCTGCTGAAAATTGTAATTAATTTTTATAGAAATTATGAAAAGAATTTTGGCATTTGCCCCTTACTTTTAGTCCTTGCCCCTTCATTCGATTCCCACACTGTCTTATTAAAGGGACTTATTAAAATAGAAACTCAAAACTAAGGTGGGGTGGCAGTTGTAATGTACTTTAGAAATTGAGCCGAAATTGTTTTTTCATTCGATATGGGTCAAGTGTAACCCAAATATGACATTTTTACTTGTTGTCAATTTTACATTTAATTTTTTCAATGTACAAGGGGGCTTCTAAAGCAGCGATAAATACTTGAAGCAGCGAAATTCGCAGAGGCTCTATCGACTGAAGGTTATTAATTTAAAAATACAGATAGCCTTCCTATGTGATAACCTTCTTTTGAGTTCTTTTACAAAAGGTTGTAAACGACACAATCGCTCGTGATACACTTGGCATTTTAATTACTGGCATTTGAGCATTTTATACAAAAACGCCCATGTCAATTAGTCAATTACTGAGCTTTACAGACTCGAAACACATTTTCTGTTTTTAAAGATACAGACAGTACTTCAAAACCAATTAAAGTCGAAATACCAATGGTTAATCTTAGACAGGAGATCGTAATCTGATTTATAGGCTACTTTTGATCTGATTTATAGGCTAATCTGATTTATGCGGCAACCTCGTTCACATTTAGTACCACAAGAATGCTATTTGAACATATGAGTTTCATATCTCCCCTCCTTCAAATTCCAATCCTGATTGCTTTATACATATGCTAATTACCAAGCATGAACTCGTATCGGAAACATTCTCTCTTAAACTACCAGGCGACATTCAAGAAATACCAATAACTTGTCAAAAAACGTGTTTTCGGTTGATGCCATGTGCATTGTACAATAATTACAGAGTTTTACCTGTATGAACTATAGATATCCGTTGCGAAAACAAATATATTAAACAAATAAAATAAATTAATATCATGGGTACTGCTTATGATGAGGTGCGAATTAAATTTGACTAATATACTGAATGGATCCGTTAAAGAAAGTAAATTATTTACATTTCATTATCATGTGACAGGTAGTATAAAAATATTGTGTCTGAAGAACTTTCTAATACATGTAGACCAAGGCAAAATTAAGTACATATCTGATAAATTATTGGCAAATTTCAAGAGCAGTGAGAAGGCTATTGTTGTGTCTTACAATACCAATATGGTTAGTAATACAAGGGCCTCATTTAGCAAGAAGATAATTTTACAGGTAGATAATCCCTTTTAGTGCTTCACAAAAATTTATGCATAGGTTTGAATAAGAATTAGGAAAGTGTATCAGATTTTCGAAAAGCCAATCTGGAATACAAATGTAGTTGACAGTCAACTACAAATGTTAAATGCGACTACAATACTTTTGCATAGATAACTTATTTACGTAAAAGTCTGCATTATTGTGTTCTGTTTATTGAAAATTAAAATTATGCCTTATATCTGATCATACGAGTCTAAATTACTGTTAATCGATTAATTTGTGATCGAGTTAGTGTCAGAATGGATTCCACTAAAAACGTATAATTGTGTTTCTTTCCTGATAACTCATGTTGTTGATTTTCAAGATGTTTCACGTAAAAAGAAAAATTCTATTTTATCCTTTTTTACTTTGATCGTGGGGCCCCTACAGAAGCGCGGAGGGCTGTACGATGGATGGCTTCTCTGATTAATATGAACATAGAGGGTGTTTTTACTATTAAAGCTATGAAACAAGATCAGCACACTTTAGAGGAGGTTGAATGACACATCATACTCCATGCCATGGATGTTTCGCAAAGGAACCCACAAATACTACTTGATGTGTTTTACAAAATGGGTATACCCTTAAAACGGATATATTTGTGTATTGTATTGGTTTCTATAAATGTATTTCCCAGTTAAACAATTATTCATATGAAGGAATAGAAGCTTTCGATTAGTGAAACTTAATTTCGTATTGACGGAAAACATGCTGATGCTATAATTGAGGTGGAGATTATTCATATATATGGATTGCAACAATACAGCAGGATTTTAAAGACATCCAACATTCCATGTCCAGTTATACCCAACGTAAATGCGTTTTCTTGGGTCGAAATTAATGGACAATTGATTCAGAACATCACACTTTACCACTAGCACCGGAAGCTCTTTTGGACCTGTGAAAATGCCAATGCTGGAGGATGCAAAATCAGAGATTTCAGCTGCAGAAAATATAACCTGTATTGTATTGATCTGGGCCACTGCTTGAGAATTGTTCTAACCTAGTTAATATTAGTAATTGCTGATGGTATTAATGACGGTTTAAGATGTTAAGTATTATATGATATTTGAGGAGCTAGTAAAAGCTAAATTGAAATTTATTTTTAGCAATATTTTTGTCGAAAAGTGTTGAATTTATTAATATAAAATTTTATTTAAAAGTTTTGCATTATTTTTATTTTTTTTCTTCAAATATTATTCCAATACTGTTAGACAAATACTGTAGTCATACAGTAAAATATAAAATTTTACATTTAATGGATGGAATGAATTGCAACCATTAAAAACCTGAATTATAGTATTTTAACTTAAAGTATAAAGAATTTTAACTGTCAGTGTTAATGACATATTTAATTGAATTCCCAATATTACCTTCAGTCGATAGAGCCACTGCTAATGTCACTACTGCAAGCATTATTTTGAGCCCTTTCCCCCGAAACTCTCGTAGTGCATTGATATATCGTTTCTATCAGATATATCTGCATACTTCTCATATTCTTGAACAATTTTGGTCAATAATACTGAAGCAATTGTGAAATACTTAACCATTGCTGATGTCATGATAGCTCCAAAGCTTTTGACGCAATATATCCTTGTAAATAATATGTATGAATTTTTAATATATATATATATTCATAATCTGCTTCAAAAACCTTTAATTTGATATCTTATAAGCATATAATAATAACTTGAACAATTTCCCCCTGTACATTGAAAAAATGAAATGTAAAATTGACAACAAGTAAAAATTTCATATTTGGGTTACACTTGACCCATATCGAATGAAAGAACAATTTCGGCTCAATTTTAAATACCAACTTAGACTTACCGATAATAGAATCGATGTCTGCAGATACGCTGTCCACTGTCTTATCCGTTCGATTATCGAAGCGACGCGAAGAAGTTATAAACAGAAATAATGTTAAAAAGGTGTGCCAAAAAATGGAAAGTAAGGTATTTGAATTGTAATAACTCAGTTTCCAT
Source organism: Troglohyphantes excavatus (assembly GCA_963932185.1). Taxonomy (NCBI): domain Eukaryota; kingdom Metazoa; phylum Arthropoda; class Arachnida; order Araneae; family Linyphiidae; genus Troglohyphantes; species Troglohyphantes excavatus. Next base: position 5,770,456 of record OZ010676.1, on the reverse strand, counting down.
TTAAGCAATCGACATCAAATAATGTGGAAAACCATCTTTTGAACAAATATTTTATGTTTGCCAGGTCGCTTTATTAAGATGTCTTGAACAAAAGCTGAGATTAGCAATATTAAATCACACTGTTCATATTTGCGAAAGTACGATTGCTTAAATTTGAGTACGTCATCGCTCATATACGATGCAATTGTATTTAATAAAAAAAAGTACGTTCTTGTACACATTTATAAGAACTTTTTCTACAGTGTAATCTCCGTCCAATTGTAGTGCACGTAGTAAATAACTGTTGAATCACCTGCATTTTTAATCCCGACGTCCGTGACAATGATTTGGTTAATTTCGCTCAGTACAGGGCATATTGTAACATAGAGTTGGAGGGGCATTTTCCCCACCAGTGCTTAGAAAATCCCCACTACTCACGAAGTTTTTTTATTCGTGTCCTAAATATTTTCTAGAAGGAAAAACATCGATCATTTTTGTTAAATTAAGTAAATTAATTTAGTTTGAATTGGCAAACAAATAATTTTTAGCATTTTGTTGCACGAAGTTTTTGTTAACCTTTACGTGTAGGCTGGGACAACATGTGTCCCAGAGAGTATAGAAATCTAGAGGTGGGCTTGAACTTCGAACCATGGTATGGGTGAAGAATTTTTAAAATACATCTGGTATGAAGTATGCTGTTTGCGGCATTACAGATAATTACACCTATTCGGACAGGTGATGTGTCACTAATAGTTTATACAGATCGTCTAGGTTACGTTTTTCAGTATTTCGACACCTGAATGGCCCTTCCCCAAATATGCGGGCTTTGAGGAAGGATTGTTAACGATCCCTCCGTCAGACAGTTACACGCCTCTTATTGTAAGGCAAGTCATCCTTTCACAAAGCTTTAAGAACTCTTTTCCCAGCCTCCTAAACCGAAATTTTCCCATCCGTTTAGGAATTAGCCCACAGCCAGTTCAACTTTTCTGTTACGTAGCCCCCGCGAAAAGGTTACCATCTAGATTCAGCTACCTTATCAGAATCCATAAACATTCTATCTTTGACCATAGAAAAGTATTTGCCCCACCAGTGACAATTCCTTAAAATATGCTCTGGAAATGTTTCTCACCTTTTTTGTATTCTAAGATTGTTTGTAACTCAATGCATTTGATTTGTTAAATAACTCAATGAAAATGAAATGTAATTTAGTTAGTACTGTTCTTTTGGAGTTAAGGTTACTTTTGCATCTTGTTCAAAATTCTTTAAAAAGTATTATTTTTTATTTACGTTTAATTCAAGCTAAATGATTTGAATTGCTTTATGTTTCTTAAAAAAACATAGAGGTTACAATTTAATTAAATGGAAGTAATGCAATTATGTATACTTTGGAAAGCTTTTATGAGGGCAGGGACAGCTTAAGGTCCAAGCGGCTGCTTTGGGCGCCAGACAAAGGAGTGCACCAATTTTAAGAGTAAAAGTTAAAAAATAAATTAAATAAGTTAGAAATTTATTATAAATTTTGGACATTTAAAAATATATATTTTTTTAATTAAATTATATATTTGAATTAAATTATATATTTGAATTAAATTATTTATTTGAATTAAATTATTTATTTGAATTAAATTATTTATTTGACTTATATTACATATTTGAATTAAATTACTTATATAAATACAAAAATAAATACAACAAATACAAATAATGTCGACCAACTACAGGCTCTAGGCCCAGCAAGGTTGGTCCTGTCAATCCATCATCCTCACGATTCCCCAATGCCGATCCAATTGCTTTTTAAAACTATCCACTCCCGAAGAATTAACAATATACTCAAGCAAACTATTCCATTTGTCTATAACCCTATTAAAAAAATAATACTTTCTAACATCCCGATTAAGCTGTGATTTGTATAATTTGAATCCATGACCTCTAGTCACGTTGGCAATATTAAATTCCAATCCCTCCACATCACCCAATTTGATAAATTTGAATAACTGAAAAAGATCCCCTCTAATCCTTCTCTCCTCGAACGTATACATATTTAGAGTTCTAAGCCTCTCTCCATAATTCATTTCCGAAGTACCCTGAATCATTTTTGTAGCTCTAATCATTTGAATTGCTTTATGTTTCTTAAAAACATAGAGGTTAAATTTTAAATAAATAGAAGTAATGCAATTTAGTATACTTTAGAAAGCTTTTATGGGGGCAGGGACAGCTTAAGGTCCAAGCGGCTGCTTGAGGCGCCACACAAAGGAGCGCACCAATTTTAAGTGTAAAAGGCAAAAAATAAATTAAATTAGTTAGAAATTTATTATAAATTTTGGACATTTAAAAAAATATTATATTTTTAATTAAATTATATATTTGAATTAAATTATCTATTTTAATTAAATTATCTATTTTAATTAAATTATTTATTTGACTTAAATTACATATTTGAATTAAATTACTTTTACATTCCTTTATTTCTACCCGTATATTACTTTATAGAGGTTACAGAATTTGGATTTTATTTTATTACCTGAAAACGCACTCTTGACCTTGCAGACAGGTAATTTCTCACAAATTTCACACCTTAGTGAGTCGAAGATAGGTTTCATAGTTGAAAATTTTAGAAAATTCCAATATTAATATTTGACCTAAGTTACAAAATTGCCTTAAAATTATTTGGGCGCTAAAATCATGTTCACTTGTGTCACAACATTTTTTTAAACAGTCTTTTATCGTAGGGGTTACTTATGGTCACATGCAAAAGGATGGGGAACCGAGCATGTTTTTAAGACATCCATTGGAAGAGTGGGACAATTCTTTCAAATGAAATGGTATAGGTATCAATATATGTATATTCTTAACAAATTTCAGTTTACAAAATAAAGTTTAACCCTCAACACTCGAAGAACATGTTTGATATTTACGTTCTTTTTATGAAACAGTTACATCCCGTTCCTGTTCTTTTTACAGACGTATTCTTGAGCGTGTTCTTTTTATATTTAGGGTGGATAATTATAAAAATAAATAAAGTAATGCGTGAATGTTAATATCAGTATTCCAAACATGTGTTTAGTGTTTTATGAGATTTGCCATTTTTTTTTAACAGGCGCTGTGGGGAATTTCAATCTGAAGATAAAGTTTTAGATCATGAAAGATAATTTGGTGTTTCTGGATGACAAAAATAATTTCTATTCAAGTTTGTGAGAGAAGAACTTTTTAAACTCAAGAATATGTTGTTCTCTTTCACTTTGAAGAACAGAGGGGAAAAAAGTCCAGTGCAAAGGGTTAATAAAATATATTGAATTCCTAGTGATGTCATACTTTTAAATGGAGTTAAAGAACTTTTTTTTAATGTTGAAAACATGCAGTTCTCGTTGAATTTGAAAGTTTCATGTTAGTTTTTTAAGAACGGATGTTACCCCTGAGATGCATTCCATTTAAAATTAAAAACATCTCGAATTGAAAATAAAAAAAAATTGTGCCATGTATATATGTACCCCCCAAAAAAAACTTTAGAAAAGTAAAAAACGCTACCCCCCCCCCCCCCCCCCACTAAAAAAAGTCTTCGAACCTGTGGCTAAAAAAGTTGTGATATAAAAAACAAACAAGCCGATAGCACTAGGGGCTCAACCCTGCACACCCACTCGCTGGCCTTCTCCAAGAAAAAAGCAGCGCTTTCTTTTCTTAGCTCGATTAAAATTTTATACACACTTAAATTTGTAATCGTGCTAAGAAAGTTTGTGAGAGAATAACTTTTTAAACTTCAAGAATATGTTGTTCTCTTTCACTTTGAAGAACAGAGGGGGGAAAAGTCCAGTGCAAAGGGTTAATAAAATATATTGAAATCCAAGCTATGTCATACTTTTAAATGGACTTAAAGAACTTTTTTTTAATGTTGAAAAACATGCAATTCTCGTTGAATTTGAAGGTTTCATGTTACTTTTTTAAGAACGGATGTTACCCCTGAGATGTATTCCATTTAAAATTAAAAACATCTCAATTTGAAAATATAAAAAATTGTGCCATATATATATACATATGTGTGTGTGTGTTATTTTATGTTGATTTTATATATATATTATTATATATATATTTAACTCTTTCAAGTGCTAGCTTTGATTATTATATCAATCAACCAGAAATGAGTTCGATATTTTTTATAATACGGTATTATTTTTCTTTTTCATGGAACTGTCAGAGTACTGATATATTTTATGAATTGACAAAAATATCTTTGACTTTTTTTTAATGGAATTCTCCAATTTGAAATTTAATTATAAATATATGATGCATAAGTACCCAAGATATGGTGAACAAGAGGCAAATTCAAATATATCATTGATTATTTGAATGTTGATTATTTTTTAATTAACAAATTTATTTACAAAATGAAATCAGCAGAAAAAAGCTGCGAATGCACTGGTAATGAGATTTTAATTCTATTTTCCGCATTTAACTTTTCAAGAAAATTTCCTAAACTTTGCTCAGGGATATTTCTATGAATTTAGTTTTATTTGAAATGGAGCTTGATGCAATTTTTATAGCTGATCCTTTGGAGAACCATTTATCCATAAGGCTCATCCTTTTACTTTTTGGGAGAATTTTTGGTCGTACCGTTTTTGTTAAAAAATTTAAAGACATTCACTTCTTTTAAAAAAAAAATAATAAATGGTTTAAAAAACGTGATTTCTTCTTTTGCAATAGCTTTGAAGAAAAGAATTTGATGTAATCAAATTCTTAATCATGAAAAGTTGCTACAATGCGATTTTTATACGCTTTGAAAGAGAAAAAAGGAGTGGTATATTCCACCCTGACCCTGCCTAGCAGAGTGAGAAAGTGCCACAAAAAAAATTCCACCACCCTTCCGAATTTTTTTTAGAGTGCTGTCTACATTACATAATGCTTATTTTTTGTAGTTATCACGCGTAAAATAGAAAAAGCAGAGCCTGTAATGTTAAATTCCTGTACAATCAAGTATATTTTTTTTCTGTCAATAAAAAATTGAATTGATACAACCAATTCCACTTATTAAAAAAATACTCCAACTTCATTAATGAAACTTAGGAGCAGGCCCGTCGCAACCCCCCCCCCCCCTAAATAATTTGGAAATGGGAATTTTAACTTCTAAAAATCCACGAGTTGGGAAAATTTATGTCTGAAGAAAATTAGTATTATTAACAAATGAGAGCTAGAGAAGATTAGAAATTTCCCACTTGCATGATTACATTTAAATTAGACCTCAGTCCATGTATTGGAATATGCATATCAATGCTTGTGGGAGAACTGATTAATATTACCAAATGTATATATATATATATATATATATATATATATATATATATATATATATATATATATATATATATATATATATATATATATATATATATATACCACAATGACAAATGGAATGGTTTGCCTGAGTATGTTGTTAATTCTTCAGGGGTGAGTGGTTTTAAAAAACAATTGGATCGGCATTGGGGAATCGTGAGGATGATGGATTGACAGGACCAACCTTGCTGGGCCTAGAGCCTGTAGTTGGTCGACATTATTTGTATTTGTATTTGTATTTGTATATATATATATATATATATATATATATATACCACAATGAGAAATGGAATGGTTTGCCTGAGTATGTTGTTAATTCTTCAGGGGTGAGTGGTTTTAAAAAACAATTGGATCGGCATTGGGGAATCGTGAGGATGATGGATTGACAGGACCAACCTTGCTGGGCCTAGAGCCTGTAGTTGGTCGACATTATTTGTATTTGTATTTGTATTTGTATTTGTATATATATATATATATATATATATATATATATATATATATATATATATATATATATATATATATATATATATATATATATATATATATATATATATATATATATATATATATATATATATAAAAGATGAAAAATGTCGGCAAGTTGAAACTGGAAATTTTCAGCACTGGCGAGTTGGGAATTTCGAATCGTGAAGTTGGGAAATTTCTTGTTTCACCCCCCTCCCCTATATATACTTATTTATTGCTATATTAAGGTTATCGCAATAAAAATAATGTATGCCTTTTCATAAAACATTTTTTGCGGTCAATTCCACCACATTTTCCCACCTCCTATGACACAGGGTGTGTTAATAAGATTTTTACCATAAATCTAAGCATTTCTCTTAAATTTATATGAGTCAGCCCATATAGCATTTTGTAACTTATTTAAGAAGTATTTAGTCGATTGGTTAATACTTACCGATGATTGTACTTTTATTATGGAATGTATTTTCAATAAAACTAGTTAATTCACAAAATATAAACACAACACAAATTTAAAATAGAAGGTATTAAGAACTGTTTACATCTGCACTATATATTTTGTTCACAAGTGCCTCGGGCATAACTTGTAAAAATGATGTACACCTCAGAAAATCAAAAATAAACTCGCCATAAACATACCTTATTAATGCCACTATAATCTTGTAGTAGTGACTTTTCATAAAAACTTTTTAGAGCATGTTTTTACTTGAATAACATTGGACAAATTCTGAAACCTTAACTTCTTAAAAAATGCAAATTTCTAAAAATAAAAAAGATCGATTGCTTTGAATGTTTGTGTCAAGAGATGGCCTTAGCACTACAATATATTGGTAATTTTTTTACGATCCATTATTTAGGTTAACTAGGTGAAATAGACATGTGTTCTGTTGCCCCAACATTGATTTAAATATTATTTTTATGCTTATTAACATTCTTTTTGAAATTAGTAGCAACAAAATGTAGGTATGCACCATAAATAAAAAGTGGCAACACGCAATATATAAAATGTTTTGTTTTAACATTTGTTAAAAGTTTACAAATTATTTATCACCTCTTAGCTTGCTGTTCCTTCTTTTAATTTTGTCTTTTTTAAAGTTTATTTATCTCTAAATTTAATTTTTAGTTTAAACTTTAAAGTTTATTTTAGGGTTGAAACGAATATCCGGTAGTTTTTTTTTAACTATTCAGTAATCAGTGGCGGATTAACATAGGGTCTAAAGGGGCATTATCCCCCCCCCTTTTTTTTTTAAATGATTGTTCTTTAAAAACTTGTTTTGTAAAATAATGGCTTTGAGCTGAGGGGCTAAAGCCCCTCATATAGTTAGAGTTTTCAGGGAGGACCAAGTTTTATGGCTCTCTTTGCGGATGGGGGCTATGTGTCTTGTCGCGCAATCAAGATTACCTGGGACATCAACTGCCCAGAATCACATTGCCTGGAGCACTTTGTTAAAAGTTTTGAGAGAGAGAGAGAGGCGGGGGGGGGGGGGGGGGGGGAGATATTGATTATCTCTTGCTTTGGCAATTAACCCATGGATATTTATATTTACATGATTGCCATACCTATACTAATTCATTGATAGAAGTCTATTACACATCAGTGCGAAGATTGCTGCATATAGTTCCAAATGGAGCCCAAACCTGTTTTTTTTAAAGCAAAAATCATCTGGGCTAGACAAAAATAATCTGGAATAAATCAACAAATATATGTTTCTGAAATTAAAATATCTAGTATACGAAAAATCAATTAAAAATAATCGATTGCACTTGTTAGTGTGCGTTCATTTATTATGCCATAATATTTTTCATCCTTTTGTACACTCCCTCTCCATTTTACGTTATTTTAAAAAATAAAAAGGTCTTAGTGATTGCGTGACGTAGCGAGATTTCGTAGAAAAAAATTACTAAAAATTTTCTTTCTGAAATTTTGAGATAAGAAACATTTTCTAGAAATCCCTATATCTTTCTAACGGGATGACATGTTTGTTAAAATACACATAATGAAAATTTCAATGACTCTCTTTTTAAACTACATATAAATATGTACACATAAATGAACATTTAATGAATGATTTTTTAACTACACATAAATATGTAGTTAAAAAATTCATTCATTAAAATTTTCATTTTGTGTATTTTATCAAACAACTCGTCCCATTAGAAAGATATAGGGACGATGGGGCCGGAACATTTTTCAAAGAGGTATTTCAGAAAAAAAAAACTGACTTTATACTGCTTGACAGATATTTTTCTAGAATATTTTTTAAAACGCTTTATATAGATGAAAGTAGGCATGGCAGCCGCCATATCGATTTCGACGCCAATGTATAGAGATTTCTATAAGAAGTTTCTCCCCCTCCCCCCAGTTTGTGAGGGAAAAGAATTCCTTCAAAATCACTTTTTCTACGTCACGCAATCACCCGAGACCCTTTTCCCTCGTGTCACGCCACAATCAAGTATAAAACTATAATTTTTGTGGTTTAAAAGACAATTTGTAATTAAAATATTAGACCGAATTTTTGAATATTCATTATTTCCCTCGTATACATTTGCACAAAAGAACTTTTAGCTGTGCAATTCACATTTTTTTTTATATTGTACTGAATTTTGTATTGTATTACGTTTGCTTACAAAAAAAAATATTATAAACGATGCACTTTTTAGCTGTTACCAACATCCCAGTGAGTCGGACGGAGGAACGAATGATTCAGATGCTCGTGAACCATAATCATGTGGCAGTGTTTGAAGCTTTGGTGTGGTGTCACGAGCGTTTGTTCGAAGGCAGCGTTGAGCTGCAGTCCGGAGGTCACCTATGTAATGCTATGCACTTTTTGGATGTCACTCGGCATAGATCCGGGGCATTCTGCTTGTCACGCCAGTACTCTACCTGTCACCAGTCAAGCTAAAGTGATCACTTGGACCCAAGTCGGAGTATCGGGTATATGAAGTCACCCTCCACAATATTCTCAATAAATCGGTATATGCAATTTCAGGCTCAATTTTTTTTTTTCTAAATTGATAGATAAATTCCACTGCAAACATTATCCCATAAATTTGACAACAACATATTGGCGAGGAAGAGAACTTCCTCGTACATTTGTAATACTAAATACATTTTGGCCCCCACCACGCTGCTCTTAAACAGCTGGTACATCCTTGGAGAAGGCATTTGGGACATTCCATCCGAGCAGTTAGTTTTGTCATCTCCACTCCCTTCCGGATACTAGTTAGGGGAATTTCGTATAATTTTTTTTTATTGAAATGCCTAAATTCTTCGAATATTAAAAAAAACGTGTTCTACTCTGCAAATAATGAAAAATATCTCATATAATTTAGAGGAAGAGAACTTCCTCGACAATATGTTGTTGTCAAGTTTATTATTAAGCTAACGTTGGCAACCATGTAGGTTATTGTAAAGCAAATACTAAGTAAAATACATTGTTTAATCGTGTGTTTAAAATTATATGAGATTTTTTTCATTATTTGCAAAGTAGAACATGTTTTTTTTAATATTCGAAGAATTTAGGCATTCCAATAAAAAAAAATTATAAGAAATTCCCCTAACTAGTATCCGGAAGGGAGTGGAGATGACAAAACTAACTGCTCGGATGGAATGTCCCAAACGCCTTCTCCAAGGATGTACCAGCTGTTTAAGAGCAGCGTGGTGGGGGCCAAAATGTATTTAGTTACAGAAGGCGACTAGACAAAATCTATTTTTATACAAAAAAAGTATGTTATACTAGAATAAAATGCTGCAAGGTTGCTTCTTGTCATTGGCGACATTTATCTCATTAAGGTACCAAAATAAAATTTTTAGGTAAAATTTACACACACCGTAACGACTATCGCTGGAATTTGCATGTCGAAAGGCGGAATTTGCATATATACTCCTCTACCACACCAAAAAAGAAGAAACAAATTAGCCCCCTCCCCCCCTTTTTGGTTGACCCTAGATCCGCCACTGTTAGTAATTGTCCGATATCCAGAAGCAAAATGCCAGATGAATATTATGCCAGTTTCTTTTGTGTGGCGATCAATTATCGTTTGTTCTCGCTTCAAGTATTTTCCAGAAAATACTACGAATGTATTCAGCAGTTTGCAGATACTCCAACATGAATTTTTCTCGAGTTATTCAGGTGGATAAAGAGTGAAGTGATATACTTTCTCGTTAAAACTTGACCGAGTGTGTGTCAGACTTGGTGGGTCACAGAGAATAGATAGTAAGGAAGATATATGCTGCAGACATTCGGAGTTGGCTACTATAGCTATCGTGGAGTTTCTTTGAGTTTGAACAATCCACATGGGTGGTTGTGTGTAGGGTGCATAGCTACATCTCTATTCGTTATGTATTAGAAATTACTTTATTCTCCAGTTTAGTAAGAGCTAGTTCTAGTTTTAGCATTTAAATATAGCGCAATTTAAACATATTTCAAAATGACATTTCAAACGCATCAGTACAGTTCCGACCATTTCAAAATCAGTATGAATATGAACAGTTTATTACATAACTGTTAAGAGAAGATCTTTTCGTAAAAAATAACTGCTGGATATCCGTCAAAATCCAGTTCAGATATCCGGTAAAACCACTATTCGGTTCATCCATAATTTATTTTTTCTATTTCTAAAGCTTTGCCCCCCGTTATCTCTCACAAGATAACTTTTATTGTATTTTCTTCGCCAACAACAGAAAATATGGTTCGAGATTAGAAAATTTATTTTGTTCACATACCTGGTGACTACCTGCTCACTCTCACTTGCAAGTATATAGTAGAATACCTGATGCATCCTCTCCAAAATATAAACGTCTGATTAATGACATTATTGTAGATTTCCCTAATGTCGACACTAAGTCCCAACAATCAAAGAAATAAAAATAATCAAATAACATTAACACTAAGTCATGTATATTGAAAAAAAATTTTTAGTCAAACTCTAATACTTTTTTTCTAAGTATTAGATTCCTTTTTTCTCTTACCGTAAAAAATATGATTTTTGAAATATGAGAAAAGGAAATAAGTCTTCTAAATAAATTGAACATCAGGAAAAATAAAAATGTATTGTATTTTGTTCCAAATGGAGACACTCCCAAACAACAAATAATTTAAATGTTTTAAAAAATTTTTAAAAAAAGTATGGTTAATTGAGGTTTTGGATGCCAGATAATTAAAAAAAAGGATTAAACTATAATTATTTGGCAAGTATAATAGGAAGAATCAACATCAGGAATTCGGGTTAAATAATACATTAAAAAAATGTACTCATTTAACAAAAAGCAATTTTTAAATTCCTTACAAGTAATAACCTTTTTAATGTATACCCGATAAATTTAAAATCCAAATGTTCATAAGGGTGTCTTCAATAAGCAGAGTTAAAACACTATATTTCTTGCTGCCAATAATACAAATAAAAGAAAGGACAAATGCACAGAAAGAAATATTTAAAACAATTGGCACAAGAATTGCTTTAGAAAATGCATGAACTAAGTGATTAACACAGAGTTGATTTTCACTTGCAAGCACTATCAAGAGTCAAGTCCTTTGATAATAGCTTTAATTTTTACTCACTCGGTGTTGACATTGGCTAAATTTTTTAGGATCTAATAAAGATTACTATTTCATTCCGTATACTGATAAGGAGAGGTTATATTTTTAATCATGATAAACCAACATCACCTAAATTTATTATTTTTAACAATATTTTTGATATCGTATTAGCATATATTTACTACTAATAGGCACATATATTTCCAAATACCATCTTGGGATATATTAGCATACTTTCAGTTGCACTCAATTTTGTTTTCACTTGTTGGTAAGACAAGTATTTTTGTATATTTGTTAATAAATCTGTGCTGAAAAATGGGACAGCAAATGAATCCCATCTGACAATTTTACTCCGGCTGTGCTGACTGGCTTACAGCTTTGTGGGGTATTGGACACCTTGTAAAATAAGTATAAATTCTCCATTCAACAAACAAAAAAAATTCTACAAACTTATTGATGAATTATAAAAAAATACAAATTGAACTGATAACCTCCTTTCTTGGTGTCTGAAATCGGTTATAAATAAATGCTAAAAAAGAATCTGTTGTGGGCATTATGATTCTTACAATTACTACTAGATAAAACTTTGCATACATACTTTATAAAAATAAATTTAAAATAAAAATAAACTTTAAAAAAAAAAAATTACATTTAAAAAAGTTATTAATTATTAAAAACCTGATTAAAACAGAATAGTATGCCTGTGTGAGGATTCTCGAATGACAAATAAATACGAGTGGGCCCCGTCGGGACTTGAATCCATGGCATTTTGCTCCAAAACCCAGCACACTTCGAACCAAGCTACAAAGGAATGCACTAGGTATACTTTAGAAATATATTTTTTTTAATGTTTCTTTATAAAATAATTCTTTTAAAACAAACTGTTGATATTTATGAGATGAACTTACGATTTGTCCATGCTCCATGACATTATCTTTCTTTTGAATTTTCACTTGTTAAGATACATTACGTGAAAGAGGCGTAAAAGGAACTATACTACAGAAATAATATATACGATTGAAATAAATGGTCTTACTAATTTTTGCTGATTCCCAAATGTAAAATAGACACAAATAACCATTTTAGCATAGAGTATATAGCAAGCATTTTATTTCTATTCACCACTATTCCCATCAAACAATACAATAAAAATGGAATAAAATTTATAATACAAAAAAATGTAATGCTTTTTCATACACTTATTCAACTTTCATAAAATATTTTGATCACATGAAAATACTTATTGCAATACCATTTAGCATAGGATATGGTAAGCATTTTATTCCCATTCACTATAATTTCCTTTATATGATTTTTTAATATTCATTATAAAAAAATATTTAAAAAAAAATTTTATAATAATTTTTTTCTAATAATTTATAATTCAATTTGGGGATAATTTAATTTCAATATATATATATATATAGAATATTTTTTTTTAATATTAAATTAATATAAACCAGTAATTTATATAAAATTCATATAAAATATAGATAATTATGTTCGTAATTTCCTGCTGTTGACAGCACCAGGAGAATGACTAAACTGCAATGGAAGTATTTCAATCAATACGAGTCACCAAACTACTTATCACATTTAGAAGATTTTTTCTGGCGTTTAGGATAACGAGAAGACATTCCGAAACTTCTCTTAATGCCAGGCATCTTATTTTCACTGGCTTGACCATTACGATCACTGGCTTGACCATTACGATCACTGGCTTGACCATTACGATCACCGGCTTGAAAATTAGGATCACTAGTAAAATTAAATGCTGCAATTAAGTGCAACAAATCCACATTTGTTAAATGCTGAACAATGATGTACAAACAGTCATAATTTAACTCACTGTTTTCTTCCCTGCCAACCACGAGAGGAACACGTCTCCGTGAATGCACGTGTACTTGGGGCAGTAAAACCTCCAACATTTTTTTTCTACCGATTTTAACTGGAATAATTTCCAAAAACAATGGAAACTCATTATTGACAATATTTTCCAGCACACTGTCGAAGTTATATGGGAGTGCTTCTCTTTTATCGGCAGATTTAACTGCGAGGAATTCTCGCAAAGTGCGATCACAACCGACGAGTACAGACTCCATTTTCTGCAACTCCAGTGCACAATCTTCGGCAAATTTGGAAAATTCTTCATATGTGTCATGCCTTGCAACGAAACGTTGAAAGTCAAATTTAGGTTTTTGGATAAGATAGTACTTTATAAGTAAATATAAGTAGTTGTACACAGTGTTGTCTTTATTGTATAATCCCCGTCTTTCTCTTCGTAACATAAACATAAGCTCCAAATGCTCACCCAATAAAAAGTTCTTCTTACATTTTTTTATGATCGAACCAGCCTCCAAAAGCTCTCTGATTATGGCAGGGCTCGTGCAGCTCTCCCAAGCAAAGTTTAAAGGTGTTCTTTTTCCAGAATTACACTTGGCATGGATATTAGCCCCTTCCTTCATCAAAACTTTAATGCAGCCCGTCTTCCTTTGATGAAATGCGGCTAGGTGCAAGGCAGTTACTCCTCGATTATCTTCTCCGCTAATTGCACACCCTCTCGCAATTAAAAGTTTCACTACACTTGGTTTACACCTTCTATTCATTGAAGCAAGATTAAGGAGATTTTTACTGTTATTCATACCTGTGTAATTACCCTCAGGATCTCTCCAATCCAGCAGAACCTTTATGGCCTCCGTCTCATAGCTGCAAAGCCATAGTGCTCGCTCTAATGGCGTTCGGCCAAACTGATCCATTTGACTTGGAAGGGCACCTCTCTCCAGAAGCAGTTTGACGATGCCTGCTGTCAGCATGCCCCTTTGCTTTGTTGCACATAGCAATGCAGAAGGATGTTGGGTGCAGGAAGTCATAGAAACTCCAGCGGACAACAGTAGCTCAACATCATGATCTTTAGCGGCCAACTTCAGGGCAAAGCACAGAACAGATTGACCGTACCTGTCAACTGCAGCAACGTCGGCCCCCTTTTCGATCAGCAGGTGCAGGACATCTCCTTGTAGACTCCTCGGAGAGTTCTGGGTGAAGCAGTGAAGAATAGTATCATGATCCGGACATTCCTCCAGAGGGCATCCCTTATCCAAAAGCAGTTGGATGACGCCTTTTGAAGCACCATGACGGAGGGCGATGCACATTAGGGGTAGTGGAGAGTCAGGTACATCGACATCGGCACCATTGTCCAAAAGTAATTTGATGACATCTTCATCTCGAGATGCTTCAAGTGCAACAATTAAAGATGCTCCATTTGACAAACAGCCGACGTTGATGTCTGCGCCGAATTCCAGGACAAGTCTAATGATGTCGGCTGAGCATTTTTCATCTTTCAGTATATCGACGAGATGAGAATCGTGACGGGTATCTTCAATGTTAATACAGGAAGAGTCACGTAGAAGGTAGTTCTGGATATTCTTCACTCTATATTTTCTTTTCCGAACCAAGTAGGAAATGGGAGAATTCTTCTTCCTTGCAGGAGTTTTCATTGTGAATCACGATCGTCAACTGATCTGATCTTCAGTTTCCGCTGAATAACTGCACGTTGGGATGTTGGGATCTTACTCTCAAAGTAATGGTCAATAGAATAAGATAAGACAGATATATACACAGAGTATATAGTTATGCGTACAGAGGTCTCACTGACATTGGCCGCCCATACAATTTTATTAACATAGGATTCGGCATAGACGGTGGCGCAAAGTGGTTGATATCGGAACTAGCCATCAGCGTCGCTTGTTGCCATAACAACCAGAGCAGACGACAGGATTATATTTGTTGGTTTTATTTCCTATTTGCCAAAATGCACGTACACCCAACAAAATTAGGATGGTTCTAAAATAACGAGGTGCATGTATGAATGTATGTGTGTATGTGTTCCCGGGTCTTTCCTTAAAGATAGACCCATAACCGTCGCCAATTGCCCACTGTGCAGCTCTAGTGCGATGTTTATTAACCAAACCAAACAAAATTAGTTTTATAAGATAAATTATTTTATATACAAATATAATAATATATATTATTAAAGAGTTGAAATTGTTTAATATGTTTCGATAATTACAATTATATATATTTCCTTTTTGCATTTTATAAGAACGCGTAACAAAATAGGAATGGGTAAACTTCAAATTGCCAGAAAAGTGTAAAAATGTTAACCAGTGATGGGTTGCCATTTGGCGCTATTTATGATAGTTTTAGTGAGCGAATTTTTTTCGAATAGAGATGCATTTTCTTGTTTCAAAACTTTAAAATATTCGTAAAATGATAATCTTTTTTATTCTTTGAAAATTTATTAATCAAATTCAGTTATTATTAATGAAACAGGCTTCAATAGACGTCGGGACTTTGGACCCCGATCAGAATTATCGTGCACCGCAGTCCCGTATACACGCCGTTAATTTTTGTGGATGTTCTGGACGACATTCTAGTATATTGGTAGCGAAGTTGGCAAAGTCTAGTCCATCGCAAGGTTTTGACTGTTGTATATATAAAAAATCGTGTATTAGCTCATATATTAATGATTTTTTGAGGTTTTTATATAGAAATTCAATTGTGGACAAAATGTCACAAGAGTAACGCTTAGCCTTTTACTTAAAACAATGCCATTAATTCAGATTTTGTCAGATTGAATAGTTTTTCCCTTTTGAAGAGATATAATTACTCTACTATATATTTGTAAATTTGAGTTTTGTATTCTCATATAATTCACAGGATAATTCTACCTAAAAAACACTTTTTGTATTATGCCTTTTCCAGTGGTCACAAGAGTAATAAAATTTTGATTTATTTCCTAGACAACTAAAATATGCTAATTAACATATTAGATATGTTTTATGAAGCGGAAAGACATGAACTTTTAAATAGTAATTTTGAATTTTATCCTAAATATGTTTAGTATTGTAAAAAAATGTACGTTTTTATGAAATTTTCTCTGCTGGTCACAACAGTAACAATGGACGTACCCATATGTACAATTTGAGCATCAGAGAAGGATAATTTTATAAAAGTAGAAATGTGATAAATAGCATATTTAATTTACATGTATACTGGTACTATATTTAGCTTGGTTTTAATTAGATATGTTTACTGCACAACTTACTGTACTAATTAGATATGTTTACTTGACAATGTTTGTGAAGTAGCCTGTGCAGGCAAAACACAGGATTAATTGCTTAGGCCAAACTACACTTTCATTTTAATCTTGAATTACATATAATAAATGAAATGTCATTGTAGAATTCGTGTAAGGAAAATGCGTTTTTACATAAAGTCTAAATTGCTAATTATTTTATTGCATCAATAGAATACTTGTTATGGTTTATTTCCTTTCAGTAATATTTAAAATGACAAATTTATAGGTTTTCACAATATAATATCTAATTTTATTATTTTTTTGTACTCAGTACTCTGGCTCACGTACATTTTTTTTATATTACGTCTTTTTTAAATGTCAGAAAAGCATAAATATAATAGTTTAGTTTGAAAACTACCTATAAATTTATCAATTTAAGCAGCTAAAATAAACGTAATTTCAAGTATTTATATAAATGTCTACAACGCTAAAGCTTTAAAGAGTAATTTTAAGAATGATGTAAAAAGTACGTTTTTAAATAAAAAAAATATTATTTATGAACATTTCATAAATTATAATCGTATTTCCCATAATTTGTTCCTTTTGAAATAATAAACCATCAGATTCATGCACTATTTTCTAAACAGCTTGTATAGTTGAAATTTCTTCTTTTAGAAAATTACATTTTTTTAAAGAAAGTTAAATAGAGACGAATTCCTCAAATCTGAAAAAATTCACAATTTAGCGTACAATACGGACATTTGAAATTACTATTAACATGTTCCTGGTTACTTTATGTTCTAAAGCTGTCAAAACAAAAACGGATACAAGTTAAAACATTTAACAAGTAAAAATTTAAAGCATTGATTGTTTTTTAATTGTTTAATAGCTCACAACTCCGTATTATTTTATATTGTATAACAATATATATATTGAATAAACAAATTAAGCCCCCCTGAAAAAAAGAAGTTCCCACGCCACTGAATTTGACCATAAATCTAATTGAATGGACAAACTAGAAAATCATGACAAAGGAAAAATTACATTACCATAAATTTTCGGATTTCAATTATATTTACCCCCCACCCCCCTGCTCCCCCCAAAAATACGCAATTTTCTTCAGTTAAAAGTTAAATTTTGGGCCCCCCCAAAAAAATTTTGACAACTTTACGCCTATGAGAGCATTTGAGCCTACATTTAAAGGCGGGCTTTCCTTGCTTCAATGCCTTCCTTGCTTCAATGTCCTTGGTAGTAGAGTTAATATGACGTCGTCTGTCGTCATCGTGATACAAACATCTCAGACCTGATGGCACCAGACACGTGACTTCCTTTCCAAATTTATGAATGAAAATACGTTCGCGATTGACTTGTGATTTGGAAATAATAGTAAATGTGTTACTTCATGAAGTACAGGATATTTTTATGAATGAACTAGAAAAAAAGCTCACTTTGATGTTAGCGAGATGATAACCTTATGATTTCTCTACTATCAGGAATCCTGCTCGAAGATCGTCTCCCTTTATTCACCGAGCCCCCAGTTGCTCAGTTGGTCAGATAGGATTGGTGGTTCGAATCCGTGAAATGGACTTGACATAGAAAAGTAAAAAAGTAGTGATCTTGCGATCGGAGGGTTGCCAGCTTCGCTACAAAAATACTAGAAAGTCGTCCAGAATATCCAACAAATTATACTGGCGTGTATACGGGACTGGTGCACTATAAATCTGATCGGGGTCCAAAGTCCCGATGTCTATTGAAGGCGTTGGGAGCCAGTTCAGGTGTTTCCTCGTCATCTGACCATGGTTCTAAAATAATGAGGTGCATGTATGAATGTGTGTGTGAATGTGTATGTGTTCCCGGGTCTTTCCTTCGAGATTGAACCCGAACCGTCGCCAATAGCCCACTGTGCAGCTCTAGTGCGACGTACACAATAAAATTTGGAAAGTTATAAATATAATAGGTCATTAGTATGATCATTTTGCTTGAAATGTAAGTATAGTAAAAGTAAAAAGCTAAAATTCTTTTTTTATCATTATCGATTTTAAGACCATGATTGCAGTTAAAGTATTTAATTCTCAGATTTTCCTTTAGATGTCGCAATATCGTTCCTTGTTGCATAAGTTTTTTTTTATTAATACTATGAAAATTCTTTATTATATGAGCAAAACGGTTTATAAAATAAAAGTACCATTTTGTGTTAAAATTTATATGTTGAATATTTTTACATGTACATCAACTAACCTTAAAAGAAGTCAATTTGATATATGTAAAAAATATTTGGAGTATAGCATACGAATAGCTAACTGAAAAAAGGGGACATCTACAATATTATGTTGGAAATTCCCTTTTTGCAGTTAGCCATTCACTTGACTATGTTTGCAAGAAAAAGCTTCGAATAACCTTTTCATTGTCAACCTTTTCGTACGCTTATAAACGAAAAGGATACATTTTCATTATCAACCTTGTCGTATGCTTGCACGACACCCTTGTCGTATTGTTTGCTTTTGTCAAGTAGCGCAGCTCAGCTTGTCACACACTTGTTTCAACATTGCACACTTGTCACCGGCAGTCTTATGACAGCCTTTACACTTGTCGTTGACAAGGTAAGAACAATGTTGAAACAAGCTTAAATTGCTATCTGGGCCCTTATCAAACACAAATTATTACGTCCCCTTCATCCCACTCATTACTCTGGTTTTCTATATATGCTTAAGGCAGATTCGATTTTCTTATTAGATTTGCATAATTAACAAGTTTTAATGAGCAATTAGGTATAAAATTATAAGTTTTAGAAAGCTACAAGTGTACTCTATGCAGCTGTTGGAACAAAAACTGTTAATTTTTTAACACAATAAGCAGACTGATTTTCTCAGTGAAAATTTGTTCATGTTTACCAAGTTCAAATTGATATAAATTGCAAAAAAATTTTAAGAAATTTCATTTTTATCCAAATATTAATAATTAATTTTTTTTATAAATCTTTACCCCTTGATTATGCTATAGTTTAGCATTCATTTATGAAAAGAATTATATATTATCTGCAATCTTAAAAAAATATATAAAATGCCTCCTATTCCTCTTTATGTGAAGAGTAGTTCCGTATTTCTCTACTAGGTGGCGCCACAGAAAACATTTCAAATTGTGGGTATTTGAGGATATTTTTATGACTGGACTGTAAAACACCCAGCGCTGATCACCACAAAATTGCAAACCGACCAATCATATACGCTTTTCGATTTGGCTTGGTTTTGGCCTTATTTTCTCCGCCATTTGTAGCGATATAAGCTATAATGTTTGTTTTTGTTCGAATCTGGTTGGGGGCCATTAACTCCTGGGCAGCTCCTAACTAATGCGCATGCGCTTGCGTTGCTAAGATCGGACAAGAAAGGACGCCATTTTTGGTTTCGGAGCTGCCCAGGATAAGGATCGGCCATTTTTGTTTCGAGCTGCACAACCACAGAGTAAACAGTAACAATAATTAACGCTGTGAGCTACTTCGGAATCTCGCACGTGGCTATCGGTAAGTTTCATAACTGTAAATTTTATTTTATAAACATTTTTTTTTATATAGTTTTTCTTTGCAATTGATATCTACTTACTATATTTTTAACTCCAGCCAACTTTGGGCAGTTAACTTTAAAATTAAATGAGTGAAGATGAAGCATTGGTCATGTCTGTTATTAAACTGTATATAATTTGTTTCTATAAAAATGGTATTAAATTTTATATTATATATTTTTTTAATTTCAGTCAGTAGTGGTCGTGCAGTTAGCTTTTGAACAGCAGTTGACGATGAAAAATCTGTTGTAAAGTTTAATTTTGAAGAGCATTTATCGGAATGGAGGATCAAATTTCACTCTTGGCTGCTGGTAAGTTACCTGTAAACTTCATATTAATAAGAGATTTTTTAGTATTTTTAATGCTGCTGTCAAAATGACCCGTTCTTTTCCCCAATTATTTGTACAAATTTACATAATTATGGCAGACAATAGTTCAAAGCACGCCAATAAAATGACACGGTTAATTCTTAGTGTATAGTGCCCCCGCCAAATGTGATTTGGCGACAATTGGTGGTCAATAAACTTTATATTTTGGCAATCCTAATTCATGACGTGGCTAGTAATATCGTGATGTATGGCAACCCTAATTTTTTTGCACGTTTTTATGTTGTTCTTCAAAAGTGTTGCCGACTTTTTTCAGAATTGCGGCAAGGAGGCACCGGTAAATTCCTAGTGTACGGTGCCCCGTTGGCGCCAAGGCAAAAATGATGTTTGTTTTTCATCGCCTAATCAAAATGGCGGTTTGGTTTGGTTAATTAACTTCGCACTAGAGCTGCACAGTGGGCTATTGGCGACAGTTCGGGGCCTATCTCGAAGTAAAGACCCGGAAACGATGCCCTGTATTTTTGAACCATGGTCAGATGGCGGACATTGCGTTGGTCCGGGCAGTCGATCATAGTGCTTACAGACGATCCTTCGGCAGCGCTCTTAAAGTCACAGACACCTACCGTCGTGGTCTCTGGCCTTTGCCCTCCGACTACTCATTACATCCATGACCCCCTCCAGGCCGTCGGATCATGGTGCTTACAGGCAATCCTTCGAGCAACACAATATGTCAAGGAAGCTTTGCGAAACACATAAAAAGATGCATTTCTAAACCTTTATTATTTATGTCAATGTTTTAATACTTTTTTTAATTGAAAAAATTATGTTTGTGTTTTTTAAATTAACTTTACATTTCTTATGATTAATTACTAATTTTTGATATTTTTTTTTATAGCTCACTTTGTGCTGACCTGTCAGCACTTCCTGTGTATTTTCCAAGAAACTGTCATTAAGTTCTCGGTTGCAGAAATTTAGTTGAAGAATTTGACATGACTAAATAATGTTTGTGTTTGCTTGAGCAATTACATGTACAATTGTGACATGATCAATTGTTTACATAATCAAATAATTGACATCAAACATAAATGTTTTTTAGTTAAAAAAAGTCATTGGAGACTACATAAATGGTTAGAAAGCAAGACTGCACTTTGGAATAAAAATGAATAGATACAAGAAAATATAATGAATTAGTAAGAAGGTCGCTTATGTGCATTTATCTTGAGAGAGGGTTCAAAATTAGCGGTCAATAGTCATATTTTGCACATAAAAAATTCCGTTTTACACATAATCGTCATTTTAGACACCTAACTTTTAATGAAAAAAAAGTTTTAATAATAAAAATTGATTTTTAATAATCGCAACTGTTATCTCCTAATTTCGAATCTTGCTTGAGAGTAAGGAATAATCATTAACAGTGAACATGCATTTTATGTTTGATTTTCTACATTTATATTGTGAAAATAAAATACCAGTTAAAATGTATGTATGTTTTTTTTTTTTTTTAGTGACTATATTTACGAACCTATATAGATATCCCATTTATGAGTGTGCTGGTGTTTTTATAAAATTAACCTGCGAATTTTGTGATTTCTAAAAGTTTTCTGAACATTTGAAATGTATTGTTATATAGCCCAACTTAAAAAATCTGTAACTGTGTTAATTTATGCTAGTTTTCTTTTTCAAATATGTTGAACTTGTAATTTTAATTATGTCGATTACATAAGGTTATTTTGATTGGGGAAGACATTGCATTAAGAAATATATAGTATTTTCCTTAGCTTATTATAAGTATATGTGTTTGAAAGTCTCAATGCTATAACAAATATGCTTATCTACATAACGTTTAAGGTAAGTGCACTTAAACCTGACAGTTTAAAAAATAATTTTAAATAAAATTTATTTTTAACTCAATAATGTCAGTCTGGCTGTAGTCAGTGGTTTTTAAATTTTCAAACAATTGTTATAATACCAGAAATTGTCACAAAAGTTATTTCTAAGCAAACATTAATTGTTAATAAACTATCTTTGATAACTCTTGAAGTGCTTCTAAAGCTGACACTTTATGCACCTTACCTCTGACACCCATATAATATACTTTTTAAACAAGCTCAAAATATATTATTAAAAACCATAGAGGAAATGTAAATGAAACAGCAATGCTATAATATGTAAAACTGTGAAGAAAAAAAACAGGATAGAATATTTAGGACATTTAAAAACACTTAACATAGAAGTTATTGTATTGAAAACAATATTTTGACATGTTACAGTAGATAATTTCCAAATACTTTTAAAAGTTAAAACTAATAGTGAATTGGGCTAAATAAACTATTTATGCCATAATTATTATGTTGTAGAGTTAAGGAAAGAATACTGATATTATTTGGGAGATTAGGAGCAGGTCAGCATCTTTGCAAATGATTTAAAAATATGGGGACTGTTAATTCTGAGAATAAATACAGAAATTGTATTGTAAGGTGATTTAATAAAAGTATCAGAATGGTATATGTCTTTAATTGTAGATTTAATAACAGTAAATGTCAAATTTTGCACATGGATATTAAAAATGGAAAGACTGTCTATGTTTTACAATTAAGAGGCAAAAGAGTGATATAGTCAGTGATCTGGGGGAGTTAGTTAATGAGGATTTTAAAATGGGTCATCAATGCACAGTGTCTAGCAAGAAAGCTAATAGAAAGTTGGAATACATAGGAAAAGTGTTTCATCAAAATCTAAGGATATAATCTTGCCATTGAATAGAGGTATGGTAAAGTTTCATCTTGAGTGTGCTGTAAAGTTCGGGTCACCATACTTAAAAATTACAGTTTTGCCACATGGCTACCAAAATGATCCAAGGGTGTTTTAAGGCATAGATTATGAAGATTGTTTAAGAAATTTGAATATATTTGCCCTGAAAGAGAGAAGGGTTAGTGCAGATTTGATTCAACTGTTCAAATTTATTGAACAAGGGGATGTGGAGGATAATGATTTTAATATGAGTGATAAGTGATAGAACGAGAAGTCATGGGTGTGAATTCAATAACTCACATTGAAAAACATCTCAGTATATTATAAAAATATGTAAATTATTTCCTTATTTAATTCAAGTAAATAAAAGGTGTCAGCTTTATGAGCAGTGCCAGAGGGGTTAAATAACTCTAATTAAGTATTTATATATATTTAATTGCACATTTATTAATATGAGCTCACCACATGTAAAAACTTTATTTTATCACACTTTATTTGGGTATAACTAACATTGTAAGAAAATGACGAAATAATCATATAAATGCCATGTGTAATTTATTTAATAAAGAACTAGAGTATACAGGTACATTTCGATTGAATATTCACTGTAATATACGGTGTGCGTTAATCGTAACGCAAGTCTTCACATTAATCGTGATGTAGAAGTTTGAAGATTTATACGTGCCAGCTTGGACTGTGTGGATTGACTCTTGGACTAACTGTGATTCTAAATTATGAGATAATGTTCTTGTGATTTTTTTTTACCTCGTCATTTGACCATAGTTCAAAAATACAAGACAGTGTTCCCAGGACTTTCCTTCGAGATAGACCCGGAACCGTCACCAATAGTCCACTGTGCAGCTCTATTGCGACATTAATATAAAACCAATTTCACAATTATTTTAATTTTATGAATTGTTTCTGAAATTTGTAGAATATATTAAATACTTTTCGTTTCTAAAATTTTGTAAATATTTTTACTTTTCAATAAATAATATATAAGCCGTTAGAATTTTTATTTTGTTTGTAACCGTAAAAAACGCAACAATCTTTGACTGAATGTGACCATTAATGGCCGCCCATACTCGTACTCTGCCTTTCACAACCATGAGATTGTTTACCATAGCAACGCGCATGCGCTGTGGTTAGGAGCTGCCTAGGAGTTAACGTCACCCATTTTGAACACTTCAAAATTGAAACTTGTAATATATTACAAAATGGCCTGGTTTTTTCATGAAATGACCCAGGATTTTAACAATTCTGATTGTGCTCCATAACCTCATTAATTCTCACTGTAATAATTTTATCTATGGATTATTATTATATATGGAATTTCATAAAAACTTAAAATTTTTACAATACTAAAAATTAAAATAAATGAAACTTATACATTAAGAGTTTTAATGGACATTTTTTTTCAACAGCTTATGAGAAGAGTGCTGTAGATGGAATCGGTGCTGTTTTTTTTTAAGTTTTACAAGTTTCAATTTCGGAATGTTCAACTGCAACCACGTTCGAACAAAAACAAACATTATAGCTTTTCGCCGCAGTTGGCGGAGAAAATAAGGCCCAAACCATGCCAAATCGATAAGCGTATACGATTGGTCGGTTTGCAATTTTGTGGCGATCAGCGCTGGGTGTTTTACCGTCCAGTTTTTTATGTGAGTTGGAGGGTAAAAAAAAATTTCCATCTGGCAACACTGCCAGGCACACTTTCGATTTACTTATTGATGTATCGGTTGCAAGCACGTTGCAAGCAATATTTAAAATATATATTATTTCTGTAAGTAGTCTTTCAAACAATATTAATCGCATCTAATCATTGAAATATGGCCAAAAAATCTGATAATTATCCAGTAAGTTCTCTTTAATAATTTCCTTTTAGATGTAAGGAATTACATTTCCTTTAATGTAATTACTAAATGTATGTAATCTATTAGTAGTTTATGTACTTATTAAAATACTTGTTTTTAGGTCAGGGATATTATGAGCGATGGCTTGGTGACAGCATTCCAGTCATTGATACTCCAATCCCATTTTAAAGAAGCCATGAGAATGATAAGTGTAAAGGATATCCCACCGCCTTCTGTTGTAAATGACATTATCTTCTCCGTTTTGATGGTAAGTTTAAACTGTTTCTTTTTTCCTTAACAGTTAAGGAATACAAAAACGCTATAAAGTATATTGGCTTCAACAAAATTAGGCACATATACACACAGTGGTGTGGTTACACATTTTATTGCTTTATATTTTTATAATAGATAATCAATGTAAATGGGTTATAAGAAAAATGCCAAACCGTACTTGATAAAGTTAAAATAAGTCACAAATTAACAAAACTTGAGATATTTACAGGATTTACGATAGTTTATCATTAAGAATATAATTGTATTTAACCTTAAATTTTATAATACTGTTTCACACTGTATTTACTATTCTAAAAAGTAATATTCTTGACATGTATACCATTCATGACAAAATACTTTGCAACTCTACTTTTTGTAAATAATCAATACTAAAAACAGTAGCATTCATGATGCAGTTCCTGGAACAAACCTTTACAGTTAAATATATATAGAAAATGTTATGTTTTTTCTTCATAATATCGTATGTTAGTTAAACCAGTGTATAATATGTTACAGTTATTTATTTTTATGAGTAATATAATTTATATTTGAAAATATTCATTTAATGAACTATGGACAGAAAAACAAGAGGTTAATCTGCCTTATATGGTCGCACTTGGCGACTTTTTCAAAAAGTCGAAATGACAACAAACCCTTAGGTTTTCAAAAGTGGATCGCCCATTGAAAATTAATCAGAAAAAAAGGATTTCAAAGCGGAAAATTACATAAAAATCGATGCTTGCAAAAATCAATAACGAAATTTTAGAGATTAAAGATAACGCACATGCGTAAAACGAAAAGTCGCGTGTTTTTTTTTAAATCACACGGATTTAAAAAAAAAAAAAATTAAATAGTTCATATATATATTTAAATAGTAAACATATTTTGAACATATATATGATTTTTAGAGAATTTTTAAAAGATTGAAATAAAAAAAAAAACGTGTTAAGTTGAACGCTGTTATAAATCACGTGTATATTAAGTAATAGCATAAAATGCTCCATTAAATATTTAAAAACATGTGAATTTTACAAGAATTATTTATTAATTATTTGAAATATTTAACTAACATTTGAGAAAAATTTACGATTTTCGTAGAATATTTAACGATGCGAATTTTACAAAAAATATTGGGTACTTCTCTTCTAAACGGCCTCGAATGGTCGCCAAGCGAAAGTTTGTCGCCGTATTGATTATTTACAATTTTAATGTTGCCAAAATGGCGGTCATTGCGTTGGTCCGGGAAGTCGATCATGGTGCTTACATGCGATCCTTCGGGCAGTTGTTTGGGGCATTTCGATGACACTCTGAAGTGCACACGCGTACCGCGAGCTTAAAGTCAGACTCCTGCTGTTGATTTTTTGGTCTCTGGCCTTCGGCCTCCGACTACTCATTATCATATCCGTGACCCACTCCAGGCCGTCGATCATGGTGCTTACAGGCAATCCTTCGGGCAGTCGTTGATCGTTAAATCAACATTTCATATGAAAATCGGAAACAATAACGGATCCAGGCAAAACGTTGAATAAAATTTCCGGTCGTCCACGGCAACCATGAAGCACTTGTTGGTACCGGGTTCAATCCCTCCAAACACCCACTGGCCTTCTACACGCTTGCTCCGGTTGTACTTGCGTTTGCCGAACTTCGACTCGTCATTTGCTGCATAACAATCCGGCATCCATGCACCACTCAATCACGGCACATTTGCCTTTCATCTCCAATTTCCAAAAATACTTGCTATTCAAATATAATATACAATACTTGCTAAGAAAAATCAAAAGCCAACTACGCGAGCGAAACGCCGATTCGAAAATGCTGCCACTACGTAAAACCAAGCTAGAGGTAAAAAATTAAGGGTTGCCATACAACATATTTTCGTATGCATCAAGTAGGGTTGCCAAAACATAAACTTTATCGCCAAATCCCATTTGGCGAGGGCACCGGACACTAGGAATAAACCCTATCAATTTTTTAAAAAATTTATACAATTTTAAATGAACGAAACACGTGGTTTTCATCATACCCCAGAACTACTCAATGCACATACATTTTTTCTGAAATTAATAAAAATCACCCAAATAACAGAATCGGAAGCGCTTTTGATATAATTAATATAATTATAACCAATAAAAGATTTTAACATACCTTCGGACGTCGGAAAGAAATAAAATCCAAGCACAAGCAAAAAAAAAACGAAAAAGTATGGGTTGTTCTCTTAATTTATGGTAACCATAAGTTGAGATCGAAAAAACGGCCAAATTTAGGGAGACCGTCTAAAAAACTGTGCATGGCCACCATATTTGGTGAAAAGCGCCAACAGAACTTGATTTGGCGGGGGGAAACGAGTTTGGTGAGAAAAATTGGAAATTCTAACCCACGGGGTTGCCAAACCAAGTTACCAATGCCGGGTTGCCAGATTTGGCGGAAAATCAGGGCGACCAGGTAAAGCAGTTTAACCTCGTGTAGCAAATAGTAATTAGTGCTAAAACATTTCCGTTTCATTAAGTAAATATGTGACCTACAATAGCTGTAACACAGAATCAGCATTTTTTTTTTATTATGACCCAAATCTCAAAAATGCTTAATAATAAAATATAAATTCCGAAAAATATTTGTTTTTTTAAATAATATTTTTCTAGTAAATAAAATATAGTTATACATTTGTTCTAATTACATTGTTATAAAAAATGTGTATGACAGAACCTCATTATATCGGTCTAATAAGGGCTAAAAATTGTCCGCTGTAATGAAAGTCCAATTTATAACAAATAATACTTATATGGGTGTAATACAACAGGGTGTACATGACAGAAAATTCACTAGTTAGCCACAAAAAGTGTTTATTATAAAAAACAGCCTTCAACATTGTAGGCTGAATTGGAAAATATGTGTACCTATACACTGTATTAGTCTTTAGAACAAGAAGGTTCTGGTTAATATTGATTGCTTACATTCATTTGTTTGAAAAAACAATTTTCTGTTGAATCTCTTTTCTGCTTATTTCTTCAGTTAATAACTGATGTAGGTGCCGTAAGTGTTCATAATGTACAAAAGCTTTCATATGTCGATTATTTTATGAAGATTTAAATGGTCTTCAACCATAGTATCAGAAGGCTCTTCAACCTTTACGAT
This sequence comes from Troglohyphantes excavatus, assembly GCA_963932185.1. NCBI lineage: Eukaryota > Metazoa > Arthropoda > Arachnida > Araneae > Linyphiidae > Troglohyphantes > Troglohyphantes excavatus. The sequence continues at coordinate 5,742,165 of OZ010676.1, read as the reverse complement.
TTCAATGTTTACAATTTTTGTAAACTGTTCGTTATAATTGGGTCCTTTACAATGAGGTTCTACTGTACTTGTTGCTTAGGACTTAAAGTGGCTAATACTAATTAAACCTAAAAAAGGAAGGACCAGTTTGCATTAATAGAATTTAAAATTTGCTAGTTAAGGATCCTTAGTAAATTCACACATTTTACCATAATATTTCTGTTACTAGTCTATATAAAAGTTAAATATTATCACAAATCAGTGCCTCAACGCAAGTAGAAAAATAAATATCATTTTCTGCTGTATAGAAATCAGAAGAGCCAATGCCACCTGTTGTCTGATCTGTGAAATTTCCATCTCTAAGAAAAATAAATGTCATCAAAGGTATAAGCCGAAGGATTTTCTTAGTATTGGATATGTGGAAGACACAACTCAATATAGTTTTTGCCATGAAAGTACTAAATAGCTTTCACAATGTAAACTTTACTCTCCATCTGAGGCAATTTGATTGTGTTGCTTATTTCTTTAACTTAAAAAAAAAATTAAAATGCAATTTAAAAATTCATTAAGAGTATTCATTACTGCCACATCCCAACTAAAAAGTCGTCACTGTTTAGAAATGTAACACAAAGTAATGCAATTCCTTTACAGTCACTGACAAAAAAAAATTAACATATTACAAAATGGTACAATAATTTTATATTTCCTAATTCTTGTATTAATTTATTTTAGAAAAATTGTGATAAAAAGATTGCAAATGATGCTAATGCCTATTTACATAACTACTTGATTTGCCTTCCTACTAAGAGTCCAACAAAGAACCTTCTTGCCAAAGAAGCTTTTCAATACGATTATAGGGCAGTTCTGGAAGATAAAAGTGGTATTTTTTGTGATATTTGGAGTGTCTTTTCTCATATTGTTGAGTAAGTTTTCAAATTTGGTGTTGTTTAATCCTCTATTGTATATATTCCTTTTACATCACTTTCATGCGACAAATCTTAACCAGTCAGTTATCAAAAGAAAGATAATTTCTTGAAACACTGACAAATCATAATTTCATCTCAAAGTTTTGTTTAAAAAATATTTTTAAAAGAATTATTAAACAAAGAAACATCTATTAAAGGTATTTCCAAGATCTAGCTAGAATATGCCTTTGTAGTGTAATCGGTAGCGCCCAGGACTTTTAGAACAATAAGTCAAAAGTTTTAATTCAGACGGGGCTGCTCAAATTTCTCTGCCGATTCCCCAGCAATACTAGACCAAACAGTTTAGATCAGTGACCAACCTATTTGTCAATGGAGCTATTGTTCAATTGTAATAAAGCTTTTCGTTTACATAAAAAAACATACTCTTTTTGAAACAAAAATATTAATGAAATGTAAATATGTATAAGATATATATAATAGAAAACAAATTATGCTTTAAAACACACATTAACATTTCTATTTGGTTTGTTAATTAAGAAAAGGGAATTGAACGTCAGAGACCCATACTATACACAAGAGGAGTATAATTTTTCCAAAGCAGGGTTGCCAAAGTGCCCTGAGTAGAAAGAGCGCCAATGAGAGAGAAAAAAGTGCCAATTTAGATTTGTTTCGTTTCCATATCACAAGCACATAACAGACTTATTGTTTTAAATGTTGTTGTTTGTTTTATGTATAGTTTTTCAAAATATGTAATTGTTTACTATTGATATATTTATAGTTTTCTAATTTAGAAATCATTTTTTAGGTCATATTTTATACATAATAATATTTCTACAGCAAATGAAATATCCTCCACATTTGAAGTTGTAAAAGTTCCTAATTGTGACATTCTCTTAGAATTTTATGCAAAGATGCTCATAAAATTTCTTTCTGTGAAAAAGTAAGTTTCATTTTCAAACTATTATTTTAAAAACTGTATATTATAATTTATGTATTCATATGATATGTGCAAAGTATTTTTAGTTATGTAATATATATGATTATTATATTACTTTTAATATTAAATAAATATAGGTATAAAGTCTTATGAAATTTTAATTTAGCATAAAGAAAATCTCAGCTTTAAACATGCAAGAATTAAAAAAAAATTAAATTATACGAAATATGATTTTTAATTTTTACAACAGATGTAGCTTTCTCCAAATCTTGAAGAAGAAAAAATGAAAAGTTTAAATTTTAATTAAAAAGGAGGACAGTTAATTTAGATGCAAATTGTTTGAAAGCCTTTCAGCAATATTGTTGATATGCAAAAGCTAAGTGTAAATTATTATTCCCAGTTTTAATGCTCAAATAGAAAAAATATTTTTCATTAAAAGGACTTGTACCATTAATGAAAAATTTTGTTTAGCCAGTATGGGTTACAAATGCCTTTTTAAAAGAAACTGCCTAAATACGCATTTTAAAAACTACATGTTTTCTTTCTTTTTTTAAATTGTTTGATTTCCAATTTACACATCACTGAGCTTTGAAATTGTCAATTATATTATATCATTCTAATAAATGTTTTGTAATACTCGGTAAGTGTTTTTACTGTTTTGAACTATTTTAGACACTGTTAATGAAAAAGTATGTAAACAAAAGTGCCACTTTATTAATGCACTCATAACAGGAGGCATGTTCTCTATATTTAAAGGTATGATAAGTTATATCAGATATCTAACTGTACTAACAACTCAGTTGTTAGTACTCTATTGTGATTATTTTAAATAACTGAAAAATTATATTTTAATCAGACACATTACATTTTATAATCATAGTTAATACCTGAAAGACTTAACAGTTCAGATTAATAATTCTCTTATTTTATCTTGCAAGTTATTTTTTTATTATTATCTTTTTTTAAACTGCATTTCTTTTTTACTGATCGTTATAAGCTATATCCGTTATAATGAGATTCTACTGTGTTTTTTGCTGATATCTCAGAACTTATCTGAATTTTGATCACTTATGATGATTAAAATTTTGGTAGAACCTTGAAGTATTCATTAAACATGTCAAAATATGCAATTTTGGTTTTCTATTTAAAATATTCCACCAACAGATAATTGACACAATTTTATTTATGAAATTCATTTTTTTAAATTGTCTAGTTTTGTAAAAATAAACCTTAAAAAAATGCCTATTTTATAATTTTTGACACTTTAAGCTGCATTTATGAAGAACTAATTTCAGCAGTATGAAAGTAAATTCAATCACGGAAACTTCAGTTGAAATAACCCAATTTGTAAAATTTAAACTGTATCTTGAAGACAATAATATCGGGCATAAAATCTACCTCAATATAATGTATCAATTAAAGCTTAAAATGTTTGTGTATTTTTGATTTTATTCTTGATAAAATGTATGTTTTTTTCAAATGTTATAATTACAAAACTATTATATATTAAAATGCATCTTTTTGGTAGATCCTGTATCAGTATATTATCTTCCATTTCCAATAAAAGTCACATTTTTAAACTACTTTGAAATAATCCAATCACTGTGCTAGTAAGACACAAATTAGCTAATTAAATGTTAATTTACAAATTAAGTTTTCCACCTAGAATTTTTTTTTTCATCACATATGTTACATTTTTAACAATTGTAAACTGTGCAAAATTTTAAATGGCTGACACAAAAAAATTAAGAAAATTGTTTCCACGGTATATGTATATCTTAATTTCCACTCAGAAAAAGGGTATAATGTTGAATTTACTTTTTCAATGCTTTAATGAATATGAGTTTTAGTTCTAAAAAAGTTTTTTCAATTCATATGAAAATCTAATTTTGTAGTCACTAATCTCAGCATCTGTTAGATAATGAAACTTGACAATTTTAAAAGTGTAGTTCTGAAAAGATCACTTTATACCCCTACACATCTATTTTCATATTTTTTTTTAATAATAAGAAATTTTGTTTTCTATACAGAAAAAGTTTTTTAAGTTAAAGCAACTTTTGCTTTTTGTGTTTCTTTATATATGTTTGTGTAACTAAATTTCTTTCTTTATTAATATTTTTTTTAGGTGAAGATTCCTGTGTTCTTTAAGAGTCATTTACTTGATACATAAAAAATTACACTTCTTAGTAAACAAATAAATTGTAACTAAATAAATACATAATTATCTGGTTATGTTTTTGATATATAACCCTCATTTCTGTCATTATTCTAAACTTTGCGCTTAAATCTCTTAATTTAATTTATTTACTTTAGCCTTCATTTTCTTGTTAGCAGAAACTTCAATTTCATTCTGTGAAATAAAAAATTATTTTTAAAAGAAAGTTTGCGAAAAATTCAATTTAACTAATTACTTGGCTCCAAATAAATTTTTAAGAGCTTAAAACACACTAACATCTCTACACATTGTTGAAGGGTTTTCTTTCCTCTGTAATTTATTATATTTCAAATTAACTGGATTCTTAATAAGTTGATATGGCCTAAAGTAATCGTAAGGTGGTAGTACATAATAAGAGTTATGTCTCTACCAAAGCATCATCCTTAACTGATGTATTAAGTTAGTCACATTAATCAATTTAATTATTAACCAACAAATCTTCGCAATAACCCAATAGAAACAAATGACCAAGGCGAGTGTTATAATTAACAACATTTTATTTTACACATTAAGTAAACTACAACATTATTCTACTACAACACAAGACTATATTAAATTAGTTATTCAGGAATGTCATATGCGACATGGTAAAAAATACACCACTCTCTAAATTATTAAATCTCTACCAATTTTATATATAATTCACATACTACACATTTATCTAATAATTATAACATATTAAATTCCATACATGCTAAGTTAATTAAATTGAAACTCCTTGGAAAATAACCCCTCAGGGGGCTCACATCTTGTGAGTACGGACTTGGCAACCCCGAGGTACCCTAGCTGGGCCTTAGCTTTTTTCGTTCTTTCCTTTTTAGCGAAGGCCCTACCAAGTGCACGATTTTTAGTTTTTATATTTTGTTCTAGCGTTGAATTTTTCATCTGTTTATGATTGTTGGGTTTTCCTTATTTATATTTCAGTATTGTTTCGTGGGTTCAATTTAGTTGTTTAACTTTTTGTATTAATTCTGACAGTTTATATTGGTTTCTGTCAGATTATCTGACCTGCACGTTTGCCGTGTGCGGTAACTCGTATCGTGGGAAAGTGGAGTCCTGGGGTTCCTGCGACGTCTCGTTTCAGGACGGGGTTTAGTTCCTAGCGACGTCGTTGCATTCCCTTTGGTCCATGCTTCAACGTAAACGAGAGGCCAGGAGTGAGCCCGCTTTTGGTCAACCGGCTCGCCTAATACCACTGTGGTTCAATACGTCAGTGAATTTTTCCCCTGGCGTGCTGGACACCATTGTTATTTGGCATTTAAGGGCTAGTACTGCAGCTAGGAGTGCCCTCGTGGATCCACACCCCAAAACTGTAGCACTATACCCCGGTTTAACCCCCGTGGCAGTGTGGCACTGCCTCCCCTTGTAGGGCTCGGTGGTGGGCGGGGCTGAACCGGGATGAACACCTGAACCCTATATGAATCCCCCAAACCATGCCCTGCCGGAGGCTTTGTATCCGGCAACCCCATCAAGTACTACCAATTCTGTTCATTTGAATATAAATCAATCGATAAACGACAACCAATCTTTAAACGTAAATGCTAAATTTCTAATGATTACTTCACCAGATAAAATCCTCGGTACCATGTCTCCGTTTTTCATACAAAAAGGCTTACAAGGACTCTGTGGCAATCCTAAATCTGTAAAAAAGCTTAAATCCGGAGACTATTTAATTGAAACTACTTCGACTGCACAATCCAAAAATTTACTTTCTGCAACTAAAAGGGGCAATATAAACATCACAGTTTCACCCCACAATAGTTTAAATTCATCCAGAGGTGTTATCTCTGAATCGGACCTCTTAGCCGTTCCTGAGAGGAGCATCTCAAGGAGTGACTAAAGTCCATAGAATTACCATGAAAAGAGATCACGCTATCATCCAAACAAAACACCTGGTACTTACTTTCAACACTCCTGATTTACCTGTAAACATCAAAGCTGGGTACCTCAACTGCCCAGTCCGACCCTACATTCCGAATCCTTTGCGCTGCTTTAAGTGCCAAAGGTTCGGCCATTCTGTAAGCACATGTAGAGGCGTAGAGACTTGCTCTAGGTGCCATTGGCCATTCGTACGAGAACTGCACTCTCCCGCTTAAACTGTGAGGGTGTGCATTCTGCTAATTCTCGTCTTTGCCCTAAGTGGAAGGAGGAGAAAGAAATTCAAGTTGTGAGAACAACACAGAAACTTTCATACCTCGATGCCAAAAAGCAAGTCTTGATATCTCTGCCCAAACCTAACATATCTTATGCAGCCGCTACCAAAAAATCTACTTCCTCCATCGCAATTCAATGCGATATTGCAATAGATCTGCCATCCACAAGCAATAGCCAACAAACTAAAAATCAGACTTCACCCACTCCTCTGTTTTCCAAAGGAACAACTACAAAAACAAAAAATGATAATGCAGTCGAAGTAATCTCTCCTCTGACAGCTCTAAACAAATCTCTTAAAAATAAAAAAGAACTAAATGATAATACCAATAGCAAAAAACCAAAAAAAGTAAGAACCCCCATACCTCACAATATCCCCTCAGACTCCTCCGAAGGTAATGATATGGATGTGGAACCTGGCATGGAGACGCCAGGTAATCTCGCTCCTAAAATAAAACCTACGAAGCAGCCTACAAACCCTATAACCTTCCCATAATGGCCTGTATCTCTTCGTGGAATTGCCACGGTTTTCACCACAACTCGGTAGACATTAAACATCTAATTGACGAATACCATCCAATCTGCTTTTGTCTACAAGAGACTTTGCTTAAACCAACTCAAAGCTCTCTTGTTAAAGGGTACACTCCCCTTAGAAAAGATTATATTAGCGGAGATAGAGCCAGTGGTGGAGTTGCTATATTTATATCTAATAGCTCTCCTTTCACCCCACTGAGTCTCGCAACAAATCTGCAAGCTATCGCAGTTAGAGTCACTGTAAAAACTCTCATTACAGTGTGCTCTATTTATCTACCGCCTAATGATATAATTCGACAAGCAGATCTAGAAGGGCTATGCGACCAGCTACCAGCTCCCTATGTCTTATGTGGCGATTTTAATGGGCACAATCCTCTTTGGGGAAGCCCAGACTTAAATCGTCGTGGAAGTCAGATTGAGAAATTGATACACGATCAAAATCTATGTGTACTCAATAATGGGCAATCAACATACTTCCACGCCCCATCGAGGACTTTCCATTCCATTGATCTTGTCGTGTGTTCACCATCTCTGTTTTCTCCCCTGATGTTTCAAGTGGGAAATGATCCATATCATAGCGATCATTTCCCCTTGTTCGTTACATTTCCAGGGAATGCTACAACCCCTGTGTCCCGCCTTCCTCGATTTAAATTCGAGGCGGCGAATTGGGATTTGTTTGCTTCTGCTGCAAATTTGTCAGACGACATGGTGAACCAGGACGACATTAATCAATGTGTAGAATCTGTCGCTACAGCCATAATGGATGCTGCTCGCATATCTATTCCTGTCTCGTCAAAACTACCTAACCAACCTAAACCGTGGTGGAATCAAGCGTGCAAGATTGCCCACAAAAAGAGAAAAAAGGCCTGGGATACGTTTCGTAGGTATCCCACTTCCGAAAATTTGACTAAGTTCAAATTCTCAAAAGCCAATGCGCGACGAATACGTCGTCAAAGCCAAAGAGAATCATGGGAAAAGTATGTTTCTGGCATAACATCTGCCATTTCCTCAAAACAATTATGGATCAAAGTTCGGAAAGCCATGGGATTGTATTCCACACATTCCATCTCGGTTGTGGAAGAAAATGGCCAGTTGGTAACTGACACGGTAGAAATCGCAAATTCTATTGCGAGAGCATTTTCTGCCGTGTCCAGTTCTACCACATATCCTGGCAATTTTCAGCGCATCAAACACCACGCAGAATCCCATGGTATTAATTTTTCTCCTGATAGAGATACCGAGCTTGACTATAATTGCAGTTTTACTGAAAGGGAGTTGACACGATGCCTTCAGAAGACCAGGATGACAGCACCGGGTCCTGATGGCATCACGTATATTATGTTAAAACATCTTTCCAGTCACTCTCTGAGGAATTTATTGCGCCTTTATAACCGCATATGGGAAGAACATGCTTTTCCTTTGGCCTGGCGACGTGCCATAGTTATTCCTTTTCCTAAACCTGGAAAAGATCCTAAACATCCAAATAACTATCGGTCTATTGCACTTACCAGCTGCATGTGCAAGCTCTTAGAAAAGATGGTAAATTCTCGCCTTGTTCACATGTTAGAGACGATCAACGCTCTGACACCCTTCCAAAGCGGTTTCAGGGTCGGCCGCTCTACGGTAGACAATATCCTGTATCTCGAAACCCAAATACGCCATGCCTTTCTGCGTCGAAACCATCTCGTAGCTATTTTCTTCGATATGGAGAAGGTGTACGATCGGACATGGCGATATGGTATACTCAGAGACCTGTATTCCCTTGGGTTTCGAGGACATCCACCGATATTTATTAAGAACTTTTTGGCATCGCGAGAATTCAACGTCCGCATTGGCTCAGCATTTTCGGATAGTTTTGTCCAAGAAGAGGGCGTTCCTCAGGGTAGCGTGCTCAGCGTGACTCTTTTCGCTATTAAGATCAACGATATCGTGAATCAGTTGCCTCCTTCTGTCCAGGGCAATTTATATGTGGATGACCTGAGCATTTTTTGCCAGGGAAAGGATATGCGATTTGTCGAGCGACAACTGCAAACAACCGTCTCAAGGTTGACCAAGTGGAGTGCAGAAAATGGTTTCAACTTCTCTGTTCAAAAAACATCCTGCGTACACTTTTGCCGTCTGCGAAATCTGCATCCTGACCCAGACATTTTTCTGGGTGAGAATAGGATTGCAGTCGTAGACAAAGCAAGGTGTCTAGGAGTCATTTTTGACAAGAAGCTTACCTTTTTGCCTCACATTAAGCATTTGCGGGTGTCATGCATGAAAAAGCTCAATTTGTTAAAAGTTTTATCTAATACATTTTGGGGAGCAGAGCGATTCACTATGCTGAATATCTATCGAGCTGTAATTCGCTCCAGATTGGACTATGGCTGCTCTGTTTATGGGTCAGCTCGTCCATCTGTTCTGCGTAAGCTCGATACGATACATCATTCAGCACTAAGAATCTGCTCTGGAGCTTTTCGCACATCACCCGTCGAAAGCCTCTATGTTGTGTGCAATGAATTACCATTAGCCTCCACAAGCAGTTTGTTGTCTCTGCGACTTTATTATCGCATTTTGTCACATCCTGACCATCCACTGCAGAATTGCCTTCTGGACAGATCTCGGGATGTCCTTTTCAGGAATCGACCATCTTGTATCCCATCTTTTGGGATGCGAATGAGAGAAACCCTGAGTGGCACTTCCCTTGATTCAATAGAAGTTGCGGAACGTCCTCTCTTTGATAGTATACCCTGGAGGAATTCCAATCTTTTAATCTTAAACTTGTTTCCTGGATATGAGAAATCTTGTACTAATCCAGTTATTTTTAATCAGATTTTTTATGATCATCGTAATAATTTTAAATCTCACAAAGCCGTATATACAGATGGGTCAAAATCCATTAATCACGTTGGCTGCGCATTTGTATGCGGCTTCGAAAATATTAGCTACTCATTACCACTTTTAATATCTGTTTTTACATCTGAAATTTTAGCCTTGTACAAAGCCCTCAAATACATTTCTCATCAAGGCGTTGGCAACTTCATAGTTTACACCGATTCTAAAAGCACATTACAATCACTGTCATCGGATTCTTATAAACATCCGTTAGCTTTTGAGGTGCAAACTATTTATGACAAACTTCTCCGACGGGGTTACGGCGTCATACTATGCTGGATTCCTGGGCATGTCGGCATAATTGGCAATGAACTGGCAGATCATGCTGCCAAAAATGCCTGCCACATCCCAGCTTAATATCCGAATCCCGTATGACGACCTGCGTAATGTTTTGCGGGACCTTGTGCGAAAGGACTGGAGCGATGGCTGGAGGTTACAGACGGTTAATAAATTAGCCTCTGTATTTCCCAGCATCCCGCTCCTACCGTCCTTGTCATCGACGATGTGATGTCTTATTGACACGTCTCCGCATAGGTCATACGCGAGCAACACAGCGATATTTGTTGCTCAATGAAACTCCCCCGCAGTGTCACCATTGCCAACAACCTCTCTCCATAATTCATATTTTAACTTCTTGTCCTCGTCTTAGATTTTTATATAATCGCTTTTTTAATACATCATCTCCCACATTGTCCTATTTATTGAATCATCCACATCATTCATCACTATTTATCTTTTTAAACTACACAGGATTTTTACCTCTTCTTTAAAATTAAGTTTCGTTTATGTGTGTTTTTAGAATTTTATTGTTGGTATAAAATCTAGTGTTTGGCACAGCTTGGCCATATTTGGCCCTTGCGCCAGTAAACCCCAATCAACCAACCTTGGAAAATAAAGTACCAATCAAGACAATTCGACTCACCCAAAACTATGGTGATTCCAACGCCCATCATCCTTTTATTGGCTAGTAGAAGAACAAGCGGAGACGGCACTATTTCATGGTGGTACTCGAAGTCATACTTCACTATCACTGCTCAGAGCTCAATTCTCAACTGCTGCTGAACTCAAAACTCCAGTGAAAAACTGAAACCAACTCTCTCTTGAACTCCAATGTCTCTCCTTCTTAAACTTTTTTCTCTACCCTCCTCCTTCCATTAAAAATACTAAAAATCTCCAATACGAACTAACTCCGCCTACATTTCCAAAATTAAACGATTTCAGTGGATTTTGAAGGCAGATGGTCCGACACCCTGAACTCAAATTCTCAGCTGTTTGAAATATTCCCATGTACCCCTTAAATTCTGTAAACACGAAAACATCCCACAGATGCGTTTTTAAAATTTATTAGAAACCTACGAATTTTTAACGTCAACCAAATATAAAAACCTTTTATATAAAAATGTCGGAAATCTTCGCTCCGGCTAAGTTTATTAGGCCAGTTAAATTCTTGAATCTATTGAGAGAGAAATCCCCGTCCGTGCGAATTTGGTATTACATAACAAGTCGAAATTCATCTTTTCACCAAATTTAGTTTGTTATCGAAAACAACTTCCCCCGAGTCTGCAGCTGTCGATTCAGAGAGGGGCGCGCGATAAGAAGGGCGCGATATAAATGGTTTTATGACCATGAGAAAGTATTGAATTCATGTCGAGTCAAAATAGAATATTTCGACTCAACAACATACATAAATGTAAAAATGTGTTCCTTAACACATAAAGTTTAAACAAGATTTCATGCACAGATATGTTATAAATCGATCTCACCATTTTAATGTTTTATACAGTGACTTGTTTGAAGATGATTTGGAAGTGCGATTCTCAATCTTATTAGAATGGATTAATAAAATTTACAAGCTAGCTGATCAAAGGGTATGTAAAATGCATAAATTTTTAACCACCATAATATGACAAGTTTTTTTTTTCATTATATATTTTTTTAATTTAATTTATTAATTAACGTAAAAAACAGGTATAAATAAATTAATTGCAGTTTGTTTTGCTGTATGCGTTCTCAAATTGTTCTTTATGAAACATTTATTTTCAGATTTTCTTTATAAATAAACTAGAAATTTATATTAAAACTTGACTTTAAACAGACTATGCTGTTTATTTAGGTAGCATATTTTGAAAGTTACAGGCAGAAATAACAGTAGCAACATGCAATATTTGTAGAAATAAATTTTAGTTTATAGTGCGCATTTAAGTAACATTCCTGCTCTAACATTTTTTTTCTGAAATACAAATTTTAAGACAATCAGAAAATTATATCTATGCTTACAGTACTGAGTTACCTTAAAAGATTTCATTTACTTTGATTGAAATTTACTTATTTTGGGGGTTTTCTTATACACACAAAATTATCTAAACTAATTTATATCTTTCTGAATTCAAAATAATATATCACTTCGACTAATCTTAACTTTCTATATATAATATATCCCCTTATTTATGACAGATTACTATTTTTGATGTTTTACACATGTTATTGGATGACATAGTGAAATATGAATTAACTAATACAGCTTCAAGGAAAGTATATGCTCTGAGCAATCTTATCTTGAATAAATGCCCAGGTATGTCATTGTCTGCTTAAAAGTGTTTTTATTAAATTACATTCCTCAGACAATAGTTTACTAATTTTAAATGTTATTTTGTAATAGCTCACTTATATAGCAAATTTATTTGGCTTTGATAGATACAATTGTTTTGTAAATTACATGTAGAGAGAGAGAATTATTAATTATGCTTTTAAAGCTTGAATATGGTAATTCAATAATTGATTGAAAAAAATGTTGATTTTTTTGTGCTCGTGTACTGTGTTATAAATATTTGAGCAAACATAACTTTCATTTCAACCTGCTTTACTAAACTTTGTGCAATGTGTCCCAAAATGTGTGTTGGTTACATGCTTTATGCAATCAAGATTAATCTACATTCAATGTGAACTGGGCCCAAGATATAAGATTTAAGTAAAACCATGTAATCAATTATAATTTTTAGCTTATGGGTCCTTTTATAAAAAAGTATTGTTATAGATATCTGACAATTGTTATTTATGACTATTTGAATAATTTCCATACTCATGTTTTTTTTAAAAAATTATATTACATTAAAAAGTAATACAAAAATGAAGCATTGATAAAAGAAACCAACTAGAAAATATTTTTATTCCAAACTTGCAGGTATTGTTATAGTTCTGATTAATTTGGACTATAGTTATCCCATTACTTTATGTAAATTGATAACTAAATTCAAGTGCATTACAAGTAAAAAATAAAATATAAGTATATTAAATCTATTTAAAAGTTCATATCAATTTTAATATTTTTTTTAACTTATGATTTATTTTAAAAGTTAAAAAAAAATTATTAATACATAAAAAGTTATGACTTATGACACTCTTTAGTTTCTAAATACATAAATGAAATAATGTGGGAATTGATTATTTTACTTTCAAATTTTTTTTTTAGGTATTTTTATATTTAAAATTAAATTTCTACTAGTCGCATTGTGTTAGTTATATAAATAACAATAATTAAAAGTGAGATTTTCAAGAAATAAAAAAAAACATTGCATTTACAATGCAGCATACATTTAAAATATATATATGTATTATTTACTCTGACTTTTGAACCTTCACAATTTCCACTATTTTTACGTTAAAGATAATGAATTTGTAATTAATATGATCATAACTAATGTGTATTTTACAATGAATTTTTTTTTAAATAATAAGTTGCATACTAATTTTTATTCTATTGAAATTAATTATATAAATTTGATTTCGTCATTTTTACGATATGTTATCTTAATATGAGCATTATTAAATTGGTTACCTTTAATCAAAGTATAAAAAAATAAGTTGTTTTACCAACTTTTAGGATTCAGTGTACTGACACATACCATATGTAATTTTTTTTAGATATTTTCAGTCGTTTGGAATACATGAAAGGGTTTAATGCTCATTCTAATTTATCTCATGTACTTACAATGATTTATCAACACAAGTTGTATGAACTTATTTATAAGAAGAAGTTACCTGAACTTGGACAATTTCCTTTGACATTGAAAACCATAGTAAGTGGTCTTTTATGCTGTTTTTCAGTTCATAAATGCCCAGGGGAAAAGTCGAAAGTGTATTATTATTATTTGACAGGTTAGTACTTTGTTTCTATTCTCATAACATATGAGATAAATATATTAGGTCATTAGCCGTTCTGTTTTATTTATTAAAAAGTCTAGTAACAAATTAGCTACAGAATCTAATTGTATTTAGTAGTTTAATATTAATATCAGTATGTAAAGTGGTTCCACTTATTGTCTACTAATGAAAATTCTAATTTTGAACAAACTTGTGTTAATTTTTTTTTTCTCAAAACATACTATTGGAATAAAAGTCTATGACTTCATTCCTAACTGCCATACCGGTTACAGTGCCACTAAGAATACCTATTTTCGGATACATATGCAAAATTAATAAAGGCTAATTCCCTCGTCAAATTCTCATAACAGCCTAATTTTTTTATTCGTAAGTAGTCAATTTCTGGTTAATTTGTCGTTTCAGTACACCTGTTAAGCTTAGCATGTATGTATAAAATTAAACAGTTTTATACGATAAATGGCCTATTGCGGGAAAAAGTAAAAATCGGCAAGAAAAGTTATAACAAATTTGTGGTTGACTTTTTAATTTGTTTGCTAGAAATTGCTCAGACCCCAAACATGCGTCAAAAAATTGCATTGGAATTGCTGTGAAAAAATTTAGTAGTTTGAAATGGGCTTAAAGTGTCCTAAAGAAAAAGATGTAAATTTTTTTCTAAAAATTAATAGCACCTTGCTTCTTTTTATTTTCTTGAATTAACTTTGAAATAGCATCAAATTACAATCTCACTATTACTATTCTATTAACACATTTTTTAAGCATACATTCCAATTATAAAATAGTTGAAAATTTTATGTGTGTTAAATTTTATAAGCTGTTTACTATACTTAGCAAATTGATATACATTTTTTTTCTAAATGTTTGTTATTTTTTTAGGTACAGAATTATTTATTTTATCCCATTCCCATTGAAAAAAATAAAACGGAATCTTTGAAATCCCATGTGTAAGCATTGCTATTTTGTCACCTAATCTTATTTATATGCATTTCTTTAAAATATTGTCTTTAACCTAACCTACTATGCAATTATGATTGTTTTATTGTTTCCTCTTCGTTGTATTATACTTTGAAGTAAATTTAAGAAATTCTTATTCTTAGTAATATGTTAGCATGTATAATATTTATAATCGCTATTTTGAAAGTTCAAACTATACGTTCTAAACTTTTATATACATCTAAAAATTTTACAAATTTTATAACCGAAAAAGAGATTATGCATTCAGACAAATGATCGCGGTCAGTCTGCATTCATTCCATTTTCATAACATACTATTTTTATGTAAGGAAACAATTAAAAAGTGGTTGTATTGTAATAAATTTTAAGATATAAGATAAGTTCAATTTTAATATGAGCAGACCAATAAATTGAAAAAAAAATGCTATAAGATTTGCTGGTGTGTATGTGGGTTACCTGTTTTATACTCTCGCATGTGAGAAAGTATTCTTTGAGGAGTCCATGTGGTGTCTGATTTACTCCCACTTCCCTTTATATGAAAACTATCATTCGGATTTCAT
This sequence comes from Troglohyphantes excavatus, assembly GCA_963932185.1. NCBI lineage: Eukaryota > Metazoa > Arthropoda > Arachnida > Araneae > Linyphiidae > Troglohyphantes > Troglohyphantes excavatus. The sequence continues at coordinate 5,726,874 of OZ010676.1, read as the reverse complement.
AAAATATACCCTGTTGATGCATGTGGTAATATCCTATATAGAGTTTCATTTGAGTAGTATGTAGTTCATAAATCATGAAAAATTTTGTCATGTTCATAAATTATGGAATTTTTCTCACAATTATAGCAACTGCTAATATTTGTGTGGGCCTTTGGAATAAAAAAGTATATATATTTATGTTATGACAATCAAATAGTGTATTTCATATATATGTGATTTTAAATTGTATATGTATTTGTGCAAATAAAAATTTATAGTACATCGTTGTCTATAAAACATAAAATTTCAATTGAGGCAATTTAAGGTTTTTGTTTATTATTTAAAGTTAAATTTTTCTTATAAAATGATAAATAACTTAAGTACAGTTTGAGATGTATATACAAAATTTCATCGCACTGTGCTATTCACCAAGTGAAATATTATTTTACAGAAAACTCATAATTTCTAATATACGAATAAAAAATTGTATTGTGTATTGTATGTAAATATGAGATAATACATATATATATATATGATTACTACATTTATCAGTTAGGAACTTAATCTCCCAGTTAACATTAAGTTATTTCAATTTTAACATCTTTTATTGATAACAAACATATTAAATTGGCTTGTAATTTTATTTACTATTTAATAGTAAGATGTATATCAAACTTATTAATTTGTGCAGAACAATTTTTTAAATAGAAACCACTAATAAGCCAAACAATTTTTAGACCTCCCACCGAGTTCATCTTAATGAGGTTCGACAGTTGTCCCTTTAAAATTCTAATTTTTTTAAGTATTCTTTAAATTACAAATGATACATTGTGTAGTTACAAAGGCTTCTTGTAAGACATTCATGCACATTTTCAATTTTATATATAAGATGTAAATCATGTTTGTATTAGAAAGCAATAATGACTATGTTGATACAAATTTTCTAATACCATTGTTAGTTTTTCACATACAATGAAATCAATATATTTTATTGATATAAATAAATGGCAGAAGTCACTTTTGGTACCAGCTTAGGTATTGTTCTCAAAATTAGGAGTCAGTGTTACAGGGTCTTTCCTTTGGGATAGATTCTGAACCATCGCCAGTGGACCACTGTATATAGCTCCAGTGCGACATTTTTCCAACCAATTAACTAATATAAAAAAAAAGAAAATATTTTAAATATAAAATTAATACAAAGGTATCTCAAAAGTTGCATGTATGTGGTTTCCATCAATTTCCCAATAATTTTATCTGTTGTACAATAAGTTTTAAAATGTTGAAATATTTTTTTTTTTTTAATTTAGCGAATTCTACTATTTTTTTTTTACTACATTCCATTCTTTTTTTAAGATGTTTTTCAATTACAAGTTATTTTTATAAATTTATATCTTGTTTCTTATTAACAAAATATTTTTAACCACCAGTGATATTATAACCATTTTACAATTCAATTCATATAAGGTATTTTCAGATCTCCAATAAAAACAAAGGTTGCTGCAATTTCCAAAGGAAAATTGAAGAAAATGTTCTCAACAGGTAAAACAGAAGGTAATGGGTTTTATTTGACAAACTTATTAGCCTTGTGTTACAAAAACAAATAATCTTGTTTTGCATGTTAAATTATGCAAAATATATAATGTTTCAATAATGATCAAGGACTATTATGTAAGCCTATACTTTCTCCCAAATGATAATTAATAAAAATTAATTTGAGAATTCAAATTTGTTGTTAATAAAAAGTGCTTCTGAGAACTAAGGCACCAATATATTTAATAAAATATAAATATAATTTTATTGAAATATAATTTATATTTCACAGAATTTTTTAGATTATACATAGAACTTTGAGGTTTTGACCATCTATTTACATACTTGTTCAGAACATACACAACATTCTATAGATTTTTGAAAAAGTATAGTTTGTATTCATTTCATTGAAGTTCTTCATTTGAAGAGGCCAGGGGTGAAGTAATAAGAATCCAATTTCTCATGAAAGTGAAATATCCACATATTAAATCATAAAAAAAATTAAGTAATTTTCAAAATTTTGGAAAAATTCAGAATTTTTATAACAAATTTGTTAGATGAACTGCATTATAATCCTCTTCATGTCGTTTGCAATCAAACAAGTTTAATGAGCTTTGTGATAGGTGAGCTACTATATCTGCAGTGTGGTAGGATTTGGTGCACATTAAATCTGTTGTGATCTGAATACACCTTCTTTAGTTTTGTGGTGGAAGTTAGTGAAAATGGAGTGGCTGCTCAGGTATTGTCCTTGTCATCTGCCCACGATTCGAAATTGTGGGACATCGTTCAAGTGTCTTTCCTTCAAAATTTAACCTGAAATGTCATCAATTATGTTATGATTACATCAACCAATGATTTAGTGTGATGTTAATCAACCCAGCATCTTAACATTATTAACCGTACCATAAATTCAAAAATTGAGATCATTAAATGGCTATAGAGATAGAATAAAATTCTTCGAAAAAAATATAGTTTATTTTGGTATTTGAAAATATATTTAAATGCTTTAATTTCTGTTTTAAAATACTACTAGTATTTTTAGATAACCTTTTCTACTGTACTCTGAGAAAACTCTTTATATTTCCCATTGTACTGTATGCTGTGGCAAATGTTTCATTATATAAATAAAAGAAATGTATAAAGTTTGTTAATATCTTAAACGTTGTTATTTTACCAATTCATAGGAGATTCTAAGATGCATGAGATGTGTCGTGCAAACAAATTTGGAGATTTGACTGAAATTATTCTGTTTGACCCTGACTTTGAGCCTAATGTAAGAAACGCTGCTGGACGTATCCCACTTCATGAGGCATGCCTTTCTAAAAGTTATTATTCTGCTAAAGCATTAATAGAAGATGTACAAGGTAAGCAAAAAATTACACATCATTCAGTGTTTTAATTTGATTTACTAATTTAATTATTAAAATGTTAATTACAAAATATGGATTTCTTGTGGAATTTAATGTTTAGTTTTAATAATTACGATTTTGACAAATTTCAAAAACCAAGAAAACTATGCATGGCAGAAAAACAAGTAAGGAGCGCGAGTTAGCTTTGTGACAGCAGATAATGGTAGCCATTTGCGTAAAATAGTTGTCTGTAAAAGCAAAAATCCTAGTGCACTAAAAAATTTGATATTAACAGAAAAAATAAGCAGCAAATATAACCAATCAGAAAATAAATTATTATTTTATACTACTGAACGTGCAATTAACATGAACCAGGATCTTCTTGTTTTAAAGATTAATTGTGTGTGATGTACACATCTTTTTCAATTCAACCTATGTTAAAAACTGTTTTTATTTGATATATAATGAACACTTTTTATAGCCCTAACTACTATATTTTCATTGATGTACTACCCCCTTGTTCCATTACACCCGTTACAGAAAAACATCCGCTTTGTGTGGTGTAAACGCAATCAATATCCATACCAGTCAAAGTGATTGGTGCCAGTAGAAATAGGTATATATCAATTGCTTGTTAATGTTGATTAAATTAAAAAAACACATGTATGTGTACACTGCATTAATTTAACAGGGTGTCCACAAGCAGGGAAAACCGGGAAAACAGGGAAATATCAGGGAATTTGACCATTCTGGAAAAATCAGGGAAATATCAGGGAATTTGGGATTTTTTAGGAAAAATCAGGGAATTGGTCAAAAAAAAATATTTTTAACTTGATTTCTAGCTGTGAAATATCGTTGATTGGTTGCAAATATTCAAATACTTTTTAAATGCAATCAAAAAGAGGGAAATTGCGTATGGGACTTTTAAAAGTGTGTAAAAGTGAAAATTTTCTCGTAGAAACCGCACTAAAATGCTGATGTTTCTAAAATTTTACAAACCAATTGGCTATCTACAACTAGGTACTTGCCCGCCCACTCAATTTATTTTAAAAATAGATCTTTCAAATGTTTAAAACTTGCTAAGTTCCTAGTGAAATTCAAATTTCTTTTGAACATCCCTAAAATGATTTTTTTTTCTGTAAAACTTAACGAAACTGTTGTTGCCTCTATTATTTTTTGGGTACATTTTAGATCTTAGGAAATATATTTTGTGTACTAAGCTGTATCTTAAGATACTGGATTAGATTTAATAAATTAGTTTTATTATTAGGGATAGGGATTCTTTGGGTTTCTACTATTTGAGTGTATTGGATTTGTTTTTAATGTTGAGGTTACTTTAGTCTTTGATCTTAAAGTACTATCACTAATAATCTAAGAGATATATTGCACTTACTTGGACTTTTATGATTTTTAAGTAGCATTTTGAATTATTGATATTTGGTAAATGCTCTGGAATTTTGAATTTGGGGTACATTAAATTTTTATGCATTGATTATTGATTTTTGGATGTTAAACTTTGGTTGCACTTTTTTGGGAGTTCGAAAATCAAGTGAAATAGTTAGTAAACTTATATATTAAAAATAAATATATTTTTGCGAAATAACAAGATAATGTCTTGCATAATAATAAGGAATAATAATACATTTAAAAAATATTGCCGTAAAAAAAAGTACGGCTTGCAGGGAAATATCAGGGAATTATCAGGGAAATTCAAAATGCTTTCCCTGTGGACACCCTGTTTAATCACATCATTCAGTTTTTTTCTAACTGGTTCAACAGCTTCAAAATATGCACTCGAACCGTTCGATATTTAATCTCTTGATTGGAAATGTAAAACTCATCAGATAAAAATAAACCTTCTTTATTACAATTTTTTTTTAATTAACTATCTGTTAAGTCCTTTATAATGAAGTTCTTCTGTAACTTATGCCAAATTTTAATTTTTTTTTGGTTTCTTTAAATTTTTATGTATTGAAAAAAAAAATCTTCATCCTGTTTACTATGCCTACCTCTTCGTACAGTAAGTGCAACCTAACAAATTTCTCAGTAGTCTTTTCTGATAATTTCTACAACACATCTTGAAGTTCACACAAAATTTCGCAGCCTATGTTGTTCAAGATTACCATTCATAGCAACATTTGCAAAACACCCTGAATATTCCATAGAGAAGATTCGCAAAAACAAATTTTCTGACAAACAAAGACGTAAAAAATAAAGCAGATTTGGAGCAAAACTAGACAATAAAAAACAAATCAGAAAAAAGATGGTTTCTCACTGCCATCTCAGAAACTACACATTCGAGCACAATTACAATAGTTCAGTAATAGAACATACCTTATATATGGTAAATGAAGTAATAAAATACAGCAAATATTTACAATGTATACATACATGAATATTGCATATAAAAATAAGTTCTTATTTTTTACCTTCTATTTCAGATGATAGTGTAAAACTTGGCCTTAAGGCTGCTGATAAAAATGGTCTAACTCCCCTTCATTGTGCTGCGTACTCGGATTCTGTGGATATCGCAAAAATGCTTTTAAAGCATGAAGGTAGGTAGTAACGTTAACTTGCTACTTTTTGTCAATAAGGGAGAGGATGCACTTGAAAAATGGCAATCAAAACCTGGTTATACTTATCTATACTAATAAAGATCATAGGTGATCTATGTTTGAACACACTAATATTAATCTTGATAACTAATGAAAGAATATTGATGAAACAGTAAAATTATCGATTTCACACGAAAAAATGTTTTAATATTGAGTTTGTTTTATGTCTTAATAGAGAATGAGTTATAACTAGATATTTCTAATTACAGAAATACATTTGAGTATAAATTAGAACACTTGACCACGTTCTAAATACAAAAAGGGCTAGCCTTAAAAGTAGTGATATTTAAGCATGGCCAAGTTTAATGACAATTGAGGTTGCTACTATAAAAAAAATTATATAAGAATCAGTCAACTTATTTTCTTGGTCACCTTTAAAGTTTAAAAAACTTTATACTTGTAATGTCTGTCGTATGGGTGTTTGTTTAACTTGGCCATACAAATTTTTAACAGAAATAATTAAGAAAATTGGTCATCATAGAGCAATCAATGGCAGGTCCATTTTGAAAAAAGGATTAACTGGAAGACAGTGAAGAAAACGTTTTGTTTGCCAAGTCACACAACAGTACGAATATAAAGTTTTTTAAACTTTAAGATTTTTTTTAGATTTTATTACTTTTTATTGTTTGTACTTTTTGTGTTTAGAACTTGGCCTTTTTTTAACAGAGATGTTTTCGATTTGATTCAGTTTTACCAGAATAATAGGAAAATTGAAAAAAAAATGCAAAAACCACAACTATTGGGTATTTTGTCATTTAAATGAAACTTTTGGTTTATTTATTTCTATGGTACATGGTTTTAGTTAACCCCGTGTAAAGAAAATATATTTTTGGTAGTTACAAAAATGTAAGATTTGGAAAAAAAAATCTTGTCTTTTACAGCAATTTTTAGTTCTCATCACAATTGACATATATTCTTGTAATTTTATTATAAAGGTGTTTCTTTTTTAATTTTAATATACTTTGTACCAATAAATATGTATAATCACTATTTTAATAATTTCATGGAATTTTTGGGGGAGATTTTACACAATGAACAAATCTTCAAGAAAGGACAATTAGGGGTTCTGTTTTGAAAAATATGCTTATGTTTTGTATTTCAGGCTTATTACACAGTTTAGCAACTATATATGGGTATTTGAATCAGTGTAGCATAGTATTAAAAAGTGAACCGCACTTTTCTGCTTTTCAGACTGTTTTTGTCGGAAAGTTTAAATTGCGGCCCATGGCAACCTTTTGTCTGTACAATAAACAATTGTGGTCTTCTTTGAGAATATGGTAACCCGGCTCCCTTCCGCCGCGATTAGGCTATTGCCGTTTTTGTTATAGTACATTTTAAAAACAAATTTATAATATTATTTGTGATTTATTGGGTCAGAATTCCATACTGTATTAGTTATTCATTTGTTCCACAAGCCATTTTGATTTTACTTTAAGTATTATATTTATCTTCTATCAAACTTTGTCCATTTTAGTTTTAAAAAAAGTTTTTTGTTGAAAGTTTTTTTTTATTGTGCAACTAATATCTACAAAACTTATTTATAATAATATAGAGATAATGAATTTTTGTCATTTTATAATTTATTCTTTAATTTTATATAAAACAAAACAGCAAAAGGGAAAATCAAGCAATGTTTGAATTATTGAAACTTTTTTTTATTTAAAGGACCCGAATTATTGAAGTAAACTTTTTTTTTAAACAAAATATAAGCTGAACAATGTGTAATTTGCAGTCATATGTAAAAAAGCTATTTGACCTTTTTTTATAACCATTTTACAAGCATTGTATTTCAGTTATATTCAAAATTGCTTAATAAAAATAAATTGTGTTTACTCATTAATTGATTTGAAGTATGTGAAATATGACTTGAATTTTTCAACATTGCAAAGTAATTATTGATATATTATATAATTTTTTTTAATAGCTTCACAATATTCTTTGTTTTTCCATCTCTATATGCCATATTTCTTCTTTTTTAATTTTAGGGGCATACTTAGTGACTCTTAAAGACAATTTTGGCGAACAGGCTATGAAATATGCCAGTTCCGAAAGCATGAAGAAATTGTTAAAGGATTTTGAGCCAAATGTTCAAGAATCCACAAGTGAAGTATCGCCTCTCAACAACAAGGATAATTTAGTTGTCCCAACTATGAAAGACAAAATGGAGTACTCTATATTTTTATTTGGACTTTACACTATTCTAAGATGCAACCTAGATAAATCTAATTTGTATGATTATATAGAAGACAAAGTAGAAAAACTGTCCCACGAACAACGTAAATGTCTTCACTATGCGTCACTTACAAAAAACGGGGCAGCCGTTTGTGATGAAGATGTTTCTATTTTCAAAAGTCTTCCTCAATTTCTTGACCATTTCTTGGCATGCGTCCAAAGTGATGCCAAAAAGATTGATGTCAATATACGTATTAATTTGCTTCCTTTTGTAATGCTCAGACATGGGTTAACTTACAAGAGAGCTTGACTGCTATGTGTTTTATTTAAAGTGTTACGATTATGAAAATCGAAATTTCGTCTGGGCCTGGTAGGAAGAGCAACGGACATTTGGATGAGGTGTAGAAGTTCACAGACTGGGATACCTGGCAGTATAATTTGCACTTTAATGTATGTGATTGAGCAAATTTTAATTAAAGTTTGTGATTACAAAATATTTAAACATTCTTTTTATTTGACTTTGAAGAGTTGAAATAATATTATACAAACGTCTATTAACTCGTTCGATGACTACGAGATATCTTGTAGTATTAGTATGGTGTTCAAATGTACCATGGCAATCAATATGTTAAAGGCATCCATTTTGACAAAAGATATTTCCTTATTTGATTATGTGTAAAAAATTATATATTTTAAATATTATCCGACACATGTTATTGGGCAATATTTTAAGAAATTAATTGGTTAAAATGGCTAAAGTAAAACATAATGCTTAATTGCCAATTGGTATTCACTTTACTTAGCAAGAAACCTAGCAATTGCTGATTTATATCATTTGTAATATGCATTAGAAGATAACTGAATAATACAATTTTTAGAACTTGGGTCTGTTTCTAGGTTGGAAGTTTAGGATAAGACTGAATGGATGTATGTACCAAAACAATTATTCCAGCATTGCTGCTTATATCATAATATGCTATAAGACCAAGATAAACACTTTTGACCCGAGGTTTATTTACAAAATAATTTCCTTTAATAACTAAACATTTTTAATCGTTACTTTCTCTTTAGAATAATAGTTGACTAACCATCAGCGCGGCCCTGTTTTAACTCGACCATTCAGCATTTTGTTTGTAAATTAGTTGGTTATGCAGTAGGGCGGGTCGAAAAAACATTTTTTTCGATATCGTTATTCTAATAGTGCAGAAAGGGTGACCAGTGTGGTCAATAAACAGGCTGTAAAATATTTTTTTGATCGGATAATATCTCCTGTCTCCTCATCGCACTTGAAATTTCGAAATTTGGGTAAAAAATGGCTTTTTTCGCTTATTATAGGAAAATAATATTTTCCGAAATAGTTATCCCAATTGCGCGGAAAGGGTGTCTAATATGATCGATAAACACGATGTAAAATATTTTTTTGATCGGATAATATCTTCTGCCTCCACATTGCACTTGAATTACCGCTATTTTTGTTAAAAAGTGCACTTTTTCATGTGATAAAAATATGGTTCGAATACTATTAATAGATGCACTTACACAAATTTACTTACAGATGTTTGAATTCATTCTTATGGTAAAATTCATTGGCAGATCCAGTGAGGAGGGGACACAAGGGCCTGTGCCCCCCCCCCCCCTTTCCTCTCCAGAAGACAGGCCCACTTCTTTTTTTCCTTATGTAATCGTGGAAGATTTCGATTTATGTAACAGATATTGTGTGATTATTTCAAAGGAGAGGGGGATCACTGCACGATATATTGATTTAGTGTTTGTTGTCCAAAGGTTGTCAATGCTTGACTTTCTGATTTTGTAGGCAAAAACTGTGCTAAGTTTTTTACCTACATTAAATCTTCCACGATTACAGAAAGAAAAAAAATACTTACAGATGACTAGATTACAGATATTTGAATTCATCCTTATGGTCAAATTCATTGGCGGGTCCAGTGAGGGAGGACAGGGGCCCGTGCTCCCCCCCCCCCCCCCCCCCAGACAGGTCCACTTATCTTTTTTCTTATGTAATCGTGGAAGATTTAAATGTAGGTAGAAAACTTAGCATGGTTTTTGTCTACAAAATCAGAAAGTCAAGCATTAGCAACCTTTGTACAACAACCACTGTATGCAGTGATCTCCCTCTCTTTTGAAATGATCATGCATCTTTACATAAATCATATCACTGTCTATCTAAAAAAAAATTTAGTAAATGACTTATAAACAGGGAAAAGGGTAGTGTTAAAATATCTGTTGGACTCATCACTTCTCTTGATGCATTTTTCTGAGTATGAACGACAGATCTTGAATGTTATTATGTTTCACATTTGCCATAGACTTTTTTAAATAAAAAAAAATATGCGGAGAAAGGGAAATGTGATTTTTTCCCTTTATTGGACAGTACTTAACCGTATCACAGACCGAATACGGATTCAACACCACCCACTATATGAGAAAGGGTGTAATCTCCACCGACCTGATGACCTCTCCCAGTGCCATAAATTTGACATTTGATATAGTGTGGCTGGCGGGTGGGCATTGATATTTTCTTGTTGAAAAGTCTATTTATCGTTCTTTCTGTTTGGAGTGCTCTTTAAAAGATTGATGATTTTCATGAGAGAAAAGACCCCTTTTCGAATGCTTGTTATCTCTATCGAGTATTTTATTACCACTTACCCCAGGGCGATTCAATTGAACAAACAATTGAGAATTTACGTCTACCTCTGGACTTGCGCACAAGATGTTTCTTACCCTAATCCCCTCCTAAGAAATGTCGCCCGTGGTGAAGTTGGAGATTTCTTTGTTGTCATTTCTTATTTAGTGCTTTACAAAAAAAAAAATTATAATTGCTCCCTATATCTCCGGGGGAAAAGATTTTAAAGTATTATTTCTGAAAAGGTGACTTGTGTGTTGTTGTATTTCAAATCCATGTAAAAATAATACAAGAAGTAATTTTCGTTTAGCACACAATTTAATTTTCGAATTAAATAGCCCTGTTTTAACAATAATGTTTAATTTTTTTTAATCTTTTTCAATACTCTTGGACTTTTAAATCCTGAATGGGTATGCCATGGGGCGCCAAATTCATCAGAATTGTTTAGAAAGTGGACACACTAAAAATCGCTCATTCACGAAGTTTACTTGTTATACAACAAAGAACTTTGTATATGCACAAATTTAATTTATTTGTTTACAATATTAACTTATCAAAAAATGCGTAACTTTATGACAAATATGTTTTATCCCATATTTCATTAACTATTCCCGATTTACACGATCACTTCTTAATTTAGTGTTACCGATAATCCATCAATCAATTAATATTTCTCCTAAATTATTATTGTATTTACAGTTTAATTTTAAGGTTGTACGCCTTCTATAAAATATATATATCGGAATATCGTACATTACGATATTCCAAAATGCAATGCATTAGTAATATCTACCATTAAATTAAAATTATATTCACCTGGTCTTAAATAATAAATTGAAACAAAAACACGGGGAATTATAGTGTTTGATAAATATATATTTCAATGTTTTAGATAATATATTCAATATTTTTGATTCACAATTGCTTTAAACATTAGTACTAGTCAGGCACGTAGGTAAGGGGTTCAAACCCCTCCCATTGTAAGTCAAATAAAAAAAAAATGAAATACCGAATTACTGTAAAAATAGAGATTTTAGTGGGGGGGGGGGGTGCCCCACTGTGGGCATGGGGTATTGAGACCGAAACACGATGACGTCATGTTAGGTTTAATTTGAAATAAAGATAACTTTAGCGGTTCAAGGGGAACCACTGGTTTGACCATATCTTATCTGACTCCATAAAGAATAATTGAGACGAGACTTATCTTTTGGTGAAATAACTTTTTATTTTTAATTAGAAACAATTAACTCTTTACTTAAGAAATAATGCAAATCATAAACTGATGCGCCCAGCGCATTCAGTGGTTCAGGCTGGCACCACTGGGTGATCGACTGTATGGTGAGAGCCGCGATGGGAGTAGAGCAAGCAAGCGTAAGCATAGCTGTTGGTGTTCGCTAGCCTTTTTATATTCTTCAGTACAAGGCTACGCATGAGCTTCCACGAGTTGCCACCAGCGCCGCCTGCCGTGAGGCGCCTGGTTGGCCCGTCTGACGCTTGGGGTCCTGAGCCGCCTGGTTGGCTCAGAGGTTTGATTTGGACTGTGGTTAGATCGCCACATAACAAAGGGAATAGATTGTCAAACGGGGTCGTAAAATAAGACTTAAAAATGACAAGACTAAGATGCTCCAAGACCACATAATTTCGTTAATCTTAAAATACAATATAAGTTGCCAGTTTATTCTAAAACAAAACCATCTCCCATGTTTTCTATAACGGTTTTTAATTTATTGTTTTTGTTGGCCCGTGAAAATACCTGCTCTTTGAGCATTATCTAAATTTCGCGAAAAACAATCGATCGTTTTTTTTCCTTACTTTTTGTACATTGATTTTTTGAAACTTTTTACATTAAAATTAGGGATGAACCGGATAGTGGTTTTGCCGGATATCGGATATCCGGCGCACATTACAAACCGGATATCCGAACTGGATTTTGCCGGATATCCGGCAGTTTATTTTTATGAAAATAACTTCTCATACACACTAGAAAAAACGGAAATCGGTAAAAAATTTTTAAAAAAAATTATTCTGTAATATTTCCCAATTCCTTATCTTTAAAGTGATACCAAAATTGAATAAACATTCAAAAAACTTTTTTTATTTACAAAGGGTTATTCTAGGGTACTGCTAGCAACGGTCGTATGTTTTGTACATTTTACACTTAATTTCTGAATAATTGTAATTTTACTATATGCCCTTTCATTCCAAACATATGAAAACTCGAAGTTTGCTTAAACTTTTGAGAAATTTATGTTTTAATTCAACTTTATATTAGTTGTGAGATGTGATGACCCTCCACCATAACGATTCGTTAAAATTATAATTTTAAAGTTAAAAATTAAAAAAAAAGTGTTTTTTTTAAAGTCTCTATTGGTTAAAGGGAAAATATGCACACTGTGAATACATTGATAGAATTTTCAGGAAAATACTTAAAGCAAGAACAAAGAAAATTGAGAAGTTTGTTGATGTTTTTTTTGGGGTGGAGGGGGTTTAAGTATTCCCACTCTAAGGGGGACCCCCCCCCCAAAAAAAAAAAAAAAAATCAAAAAAACATATTTCCTTAGGTACCTTATCCCCCCCCCCCCTCGGGAAGGGGGGGGGAAGGATAAGTAAAGATATTATTCGTTGCTCAGTCAGTGAACCCCGCCCCCCCCCCCCCCATGAAAAATCTATACCTACGTGCCTGGTACTAGTAATTACTGTGAACAGTAGTCTCGCGACCAAAAAGCAGAATACATCCATATGCATCGATTTTAATGACTTCATGGAACATTCAGCGAAATTAAAAAAAAATGAATAATGAGTTTGGTCGTGACTGCGTAACAAACAAGTTTATAAACAGATGAAATGCCGGAAGGTAAAGTTAAAGGTTAGTTAAGAAATCTACCCTTGTATTTTTATACACATTAGCTTAATAAGTAGGATTTCTTTAAGATGTAGACAAATTATATTTTATCTGCACATTTTGTTAGAAAAGTGTGTGACTTGGTGCCATTTTTATTCATTAAAATTATTATGGATAGTCATATTTGAAATGCAATATTTTTTTAAATTTTATCTGTATAAAAATATCAACGTAAATTTAACTAGCTCAGGTGTATGTGTATTTAAATAAATGAATATAATTTTATTGTCAAAACAAACAAAAATTGCACAATGTCTTTTAAAATTTTCTTTTTTTTATATTATTTAAAAAAGTATATTACAAAAACAGAACTTTCATATTTTTATTCAGATAAAATTGAAGCATATAATTATTCCGATCTTAGAATTTGGCAACATTAAATATTTAAAATTGATCAAAAAATATTGCAGCAGAACTTAGCCCCTCATTTTAACAACATTTTAAAAAATAGATCGCATTATACCAAGTGTCCAAGTAAAGTGTAACTAGTAAAATGCACTTGTAAAAAACAATTATTAAAAAAGGAAAAATAAGTAATATAATATTTTTTACCTTTCCTTGAACTCAATTAATACAATTGTCATACAATAAAACATAAATTGGGATATTTAATGACAAAAATGCACATGTTCATTAGTCATCTATGCGCACAACATCTATTCATCTATGGACCTACAATTTTACATGAATCTTTGAGTATAGGTGTCTGTCTCCCTCGTCCAAAAAAAGTGTTTTATAAAAATTAGTCTGTTTAGTGTTTGTAAACGCAATATCTCAAGAACTGATTATAGTACAAAAACCAAATTTGATAAATATCTTCCAGTTGCTGCTGTTTATACAAGCCAAATGATATTTATTGCATAACATTTGAGTGGTAAATTTTTTATTTATTTGAATCCTTCTGGGTATGGGCACTCTTGCTAACTCTATCCATAGAGCAAATCACTTTACTATTCATCTGCATAATTAATCTAGAAGCCCAAGTCTAAAAAAACTAACGGATTTCCACTTTAATTATAAAAAAGTTCAATCCTTTGTTTATTTTGTAATAAGCATTTTCAAAAGGATTTTAAGAGAGTGCTAAATCCTGCTGGTTGTTTGTGATGGGAAGCTTCTTATAAAACAAAATGTGGACAGTGGGAAATCATACGAGAACTGTCATGTTCATCGACGATAAATATTTAAAATGGGAGTCTGTTTAGTTCGCGATCCCTGACTAGAGTAGGTTTTAAAAAACGTTCGACACTCGCTAGTCGGTTACAATTTTAAAATACCCCCGAAACTTTTTGAAATAAATTTGTTATTCATTTGTATTGATTAAAATAAATTTAAAAAAAAGAAAAATATTAACAAAAAAATTACAAAAAAACAAATTATATAAAAAAAAAATGAACCAAATTTGACGTCCTTCGAGGCTGGCGGCGCCATGGGCAACTGCCCAGTTTGCCCTGCCCTTAAGCCGCCCCTGATTTCCACTTTAATTAAAAAAAAAGTTCAATCCTTTGTTTTTAAAAGAGAGTGCTAAATCCTGCTGGTTGTTTGTGATAGGAAACTTCTTCAAAAACAAAATGTGGGTAAGGGGAAATCATGCGAGAACTGTCATGTTCATCGACGATAAATATTTAAAATGGGAGTCTGTTTAGTTCGCGATCCCTGACTAGAGTAGGTTTTAAAAAACGTTCGACACTCACTACTCAGTTACAATTTTAAAACACCCCCGAAACGTTTTCAAAATAAATTTTTTATTCATTTGTATTGATTAAAATTGATTTAAAAAAAAGAAAATTATATAAAAAAAAATTACAAAAAAATATTTAAAAAAAAATGAACCAAATTTGGCGCCCTTCGAGGATGGCGGCGCCCTGGGCGACTGCCCAGTTTGCCCTGCCCTTAAGCCGCCCCTGCCCCCCCCCCCCTTTCCTCCTAGTGCCCTACTCTTATTTAATTACTCAATTGTGTTATAATATTGTTTTTATTTTAACCTACTGGTTCGTAAGCATTAGAGAACTCATTTAAAAACAATTTTTATTAAATTTTTTTGGAAACATTCGAAATATAAAGAATGCGAGGGAAAATAATTTATAACTATGAATCTAAATTAAAATATGTGTTTAAAAAAACACAAATGGAATAATAATATCTTGTTGAAATTAAAAGTAATTCTCCACATTTTGAATAAAAGTTATCTGGAAATCGACGACAAACGCAATGTATCGAGTAAAAAATACTTATTAAAAAACATTGATTATGCAACGCATTAAAAATTTAAATATATCGTCATCTGACCTTTTGCTTCAAAAATACGAGGCAGTGTTCCCGCATCTTTCCTTTGTGAGACCCTGAACCGTCGCCAGTAGCCCACTGTGTAGCTCTAGTGCAATGTTATAATTAATCTAACCCAGTTTAAATGACATAAGCTAATTTAAAATAAAACAACATAAAAAATAATCACACAACTGCAAATATTTTTAAAGTATTTGACTCTACGCCCCTTTCGGAAAAGGATTTGAAGGAAAAATAATAATAATTTACTCAAAACTGTTTTTAACAAACATGATTTATAATAGTCCGAGCTTATCAATCAAACAATTAGTTTTAATTGAGTAAATTAACTCCGTTTATTTTTTAAAATTACAATCCGAGTAGCAAGCAAACCTATAATAACAAAGAAAAATCATTCAAAATAATCCCCCCCCCCCCCCCCCCCCCCACTCCCGAAAAAAAAGAGTGAGATTATAAACTTAATTGAAAATTATTATTTAAACGTTCGGATCAAAAAATTTCTAAGTCCTAACAATATTTTTTTCCTTGCCATGCGGCTGACTATCTTCTCGTTGTAAACAAACAATCTCAGAATCCATTGCCTCCTGAAACCTGTTTGACTGGTACAACGATTGAGCAAAAAGGGTCTCTTTCCGGAGAGCCCCAGTTGCTCAGTTGGTAAGGCGTTCAGCTACTAATCAGAGGATTGGTGGTTCGAATCCGTGAAATGGACTTGACATAGAAAAGTAAAAAAGTAGTGATCTTGCGATCGGAGGGTTGCCAGCTTCGATACAAAAATACTAGAAAGTCGTCCAGAATATCCAACAAATTATACTGGCGTGTATACGGGACTGGTGCACGATAAATCTGATCGGGGTCCAAAGTCCCGACGTCTATTGAAGACGTTGGGTGCCAGTTCAGGTGTTTCCTCGTCATCTGACCATGGTTCTAAAATAACGAGGTGCATGTATGAATGTGTGTGTGAATGTGTATGTGTTCCCGGGTCTTTCCTTCGAGATTGAACCCGAACCGTCGCCAATAGCCCACTGTTCAGCTCTAGTGCGACGTTGATTAACCAACCAACCGGAAAGACCGGATGTCCCCCATTCTCTTGAATGTAGCTCGCTCAAAACTCAAAAGGAGCGATCTTGCGATCGGAGGGTTGCCAGCTTCGCTACAAAAATACTAGAAAGTCGTCCAGATCCAACAAATAATACTGGCGTGTATACGAGACTGGTGCACAATAAATCTGATCGGGGTCCAATGTCCTGACGCCTATTGAGGTTGCGTAGGGTGCCAGCTCAGGTGTTGTCCTCGTCAGCTGACCATGGTTCAAAATTACGAGGCATCGTTCCCGGGTCTTTCCTTCGAGATAATCCCCGAACCGTCGCCAATAGCCCACTGTGCAGCTCTAGTGCGACGTTAATTAAAACAAACAAAAGTAACGTTGCCATGCGAAGTCTGCTTAGTTTAGGTTGTCTATGACTGTAGTTTACTTCACTTTTTGATTTTAGCTTTGACACATGAAATCGGAAGACGATTTTTTTCTGATTTCTTATCTACTACATTCTAATTGAAGGCGATTAAAGATGCAACTAGTTTAGATGTCTTCTTAGAAGGTTTTAAGAGAATTATTTATTTCTCATTATGGAAAACGAAGACGATCCTGAGGATTGGAAAATCTTTTATAACAAAATAAGGGAGTACGTGGTATGTGTCGTATTTCCACGTTTGTTTTTGAAACTTCCTTAAATAGTTTGATGTCTTTTAAAAAGTTTTCAGACGATATACAGTAACATGAATGGATGAGTAAATGAAAACCTTCATTCTTTAACTATTTGGTTCTCCCATCTAATTTTAAAGAATGATTAATAAAAGTATCGATATCCTATAGCTTAATTATTTCTATATAAACAAATATGAGTCGGTGATTATCAAGAACATTCGTCAAAAGTTTAGCTGCTTGAATTGATATTAATAAGATAAGTGCTTATGAAGATACATTAACTAGTATAAATTTACGTTGACTTGTTATTTTTGTGATTGTTCAGAGGTTGAAGTTTGTTGCTAGTGTTTTGAGTGCATACATTATAAACCTTTAAAAAAACTTAGTGATTTTTATTTAAATTTGGTTTAAATACATTGAATGGCCACTCTGATTTTTCCCTAATCTGGTAACTCTTTTTGCAACCCTTCTTTGAATAAATGGAGGGAGTTATTTGATTGCAACAAAAATGGTTTTTGTTGTCAAAGTGTTAGCATTGACAATATCGCGTTTTTAGATTAGTTGCCAAAGGTGACCGTTCAATGTATTTTAATCTTCAATTTTTCTGCTGTGATGCTGCTTGAAAATTGCTATAAAGCTCTTGATATTTAGAAACATAATGCTTTAGTGCACATATGTAGTGACATTTCATTAACTTTTCAGTAGAACTATTTGAAAGTTTGTAGCGTTATTATTAGGAACGGGAAAAAAGCAATAAACAGGTGTTTTTGTCAAATTAAGTTTTAGGGGTTAATTCCTAGTGTCCGGTGCCCTTGCCAAATGGGATTTGGCGACAAATGATTGGGCGATAAAGTTTGTATTTTGGCAACCCTACTTGATGCATCTAGTTAGATGACGCTAAACTAGATGCGTGCTCGTTGACGCTATGCGCGTGCATCAACGCATGCACATCTAGGCCTTGGTTTTACGTAGTTCTGCCATATTTGAATCGACGTTCGGCTCGCGTGGTTGAGAGTTTGATTTTCTGAGCTAACGATGTATACGTGGACAACGTTTATTTAAATATTAGGTATTTGTGGGAGTGAAAGGTAAACGTGCCGTGATTCATTGGTGCATGAATGACGGATTGTTGTCTTAACAAGCGAACATGCAAGGTATGTGGAAGGTGCATAGAGCTGGCACGTTGCAATTCACTGTGAAATGTGTCGAACTATGGATACATTATGCAGCAAATGATCGACTGCCCGGACGGTGTCATGGATGTGATCATGAGTAGTCGGAGGCCGGAGACCACAATATAAACGTAAGGAGTCTGGGATTTTAGCGCGAGGTACGCGTGTGCGCTTAAGAGTGTTGTCGAAGTGCCCCAAACGACTGCCCGAAGGGTTGCCTGTAAGCACCATGATTGACTGCCCGGAGGGACATTGTTACCTTCGAGATAGGCGCCGAACTGCCGCCAACATCCCTATATAAACTCTAGTGCGATGTTAATTAACCAAAACAACAGTCATCTCACTCCTTAGCACACACAAAATGCACAAACCCAGATTATGTCAAATTTTGCACAATCATATTGCAGATGTTATAATCATATTGCATATAGAGATGATTGTGTCATATTGCAGATTGTGTCAAATTTTGTTAAGAATTTCCAGATGTTTTCAATAATTTTCCGTGATAAATCGGCCCATGGGGTGAAAGAAGTGGCAGGAGAGGTTAGGTTTAACCTCTCCCGCCTTGTGATCTTGCATCATTTAAACCTCGGAAAGTTATCCTATCTTCTCGGCACACAAAATGGGCAAACCCAAGTGTGGAATGTTAAGAAATGTCAATTCTGCTACAATAACGTTATCTAGCAAAAACATTACTGATATTGTGATTTTCTATGCATTCTGGCTACAATCAAATAACGGCTATCAGCTTTTTTCTCTCTCTAATTTAGGGATTTCTTTGAATGGTTTTAGTATCCATGTTAACGAAAATTGATGTGGGATATTTTAGTTCCAGACCCGACTTCGAACTTACTTTCGCACAGAGATTATATACTGTTAAAGAATATTTTAACGATCTAAAATCTGGAATTTTCCAAAATGACAAAAATCCCAACAATTTCGGAATTGAGACTTTCTACTTTATTTTAAAATTTTCAATTATAAAGAGATAGCTTGTAAGGTGTACTTCAAACAAAAAAAAAGATTGTAAATTGGAGTATTTTTATGATTTTTAAAATCGGGTGCATTGCTGGAAAAACTAGAGATTCGCTGGACGTGAGCGTCAAGAGGTTAAAAGTTGTAATGCAACTGTTGTTAGTCTTGAAATAGAACAAAATTATTAAGATTGTCACTTGATTACTCAAATTTTCAATTAGATGTGCTATTAAGATTATTTTTTTTTGCAAATTTTGTTGCCTTCCATCAAATGGTATCTCCTGCAAAAACATGTTTATTATTCAAGTTTTTAGAGATGAAATTCATCCTTGGTAATATTTTAACCTTAAGCGACATTTCTTGTTACCAAAAACCCCTTTATACTACATGTTGGCTTAGTGCATTTTTTGTTAATTTGAGTCAAGTTGAATCCTCAAATAGGGAAGCTAATGGACAATTCCCACATGTTTCAAAAATTAATAAAAACTACTTTTTTTAATGAAAAAACCATGCTGACCAAATATCTACAAGAAAAACACCAAAAAAATTATTTTGTTATATAACAAAATGAAAATCGAAAACATTGAATCTCGATTGTGACGCGCCAATAACCTAATATATAACCCAAACATAAACACAGCTCAGTGTATTTTGGGTAAAATGTTCTTCTCTTTACTTTCCGACGACCATTTCCTGTGTTTAGAGATTGAAGGTTGAAAAAAATTATAATTTTGACATCATAAAATTGAAATAATTGAATACACTAAATAATTAATATTGCATATGTTCTTTGTAGTAAATGCCTAACATCAAAATATATATTTATATTTTAGGTAACACTAAGCAGTTCTTTCACAAGCATTGATTTCTTTCACTCATATTCCAATGCAATGTCCATTCCGAGGTCTAATTTAAATGTAATTTTACAAGTTGGGCGATTTCTAATCTTCCCTAGCTTGCATTTGTTAATAATAATTTTCTGCAGGCATAAATTTTCCCAATTCGGGGTTTTTAGAAGTTGAAATTCTCAACTTTCAGGGTTTCCAGATTATTGGGGGGACCCGAAAAATTACTATACAGTACACGCGCTCAAGACTGTTAGCGAGATGCCGTTCGATATATTTTCTCGGTTTGTTTAACCAAGCTTTGCCCCTTGTGTATACATGTGTTAATTAAAGCACGTTTTTAGATTTAAAATGAGAAATTCATTTGTACCAATATTTAAACATTTGTTGACTTTTTTTAAAGTCATTTGGCAAGAAAAAGTAATTATGCTGCTTCTGTTTTAAAACGGTAAATTCCTAGTGTACGGTGCCAAGTTGTCGCCAAGTCCAAAAAAGACGTTTTTTTTGTGTCGCCAAATCAAAATGGCGGACATTACGTTGGTCGCACTTGAGCTCCACAATGGGCTAATGGCGACGGTTTAGAATTGATTCCAAAGCTTTGGTTTTAAATGAATGCATGCATACCCACTTGATAATCTTCATCGTCTTCCTCTCTCCCAACCAGCCGATTCGTTACGGAAATGTACCGATAACGCAATTTCTTTGCATTCGGAATTTGTCCGTTTTGAGCCAAAGTGAGAGGTAACTTAACGCATGCACATGTGGTGAACTTCTCTCCTGTTCGATTTGTTGGTTTGTGGGAAAAATAAAAGCAAGTTTAGAATTTTTTTCAATTTTTTTTTTTAAAGATACTGATAAAGGTCAGGATATTAGATTATTTCGGATTTTAGTCGTCCTGATTCCTGACTTTCTACTGTAATGTAAAGCATGTCCATGCACGAAAAGTTATTTAAATTTCCAAGCTGAGAAAATAACTTTACAATGGAGAATTTGCATGGGTGGGGGATTTGCTTAAAGTTAATTTTTTCTTATGTTTTCGATATCGTACTTTTCGAATACTTCGTCAGAAATATCCAAAATATGATTTAATAAACTGAAATTTAAGTTTAAAATAACCCAAAACACAACAAATATCACGTGACACGGAAACGCCACGCGATTGGCTGTGACGACACTATACACGAACTTGCTCCGTTTACGATTTCGCTTCACTCACCGTAAGCACCCGCTTTTTTAATTTCTATCAATAAACAAATTCTAGTTGCGCATTTAAAAAAAAAAACCTCAATTCAATTATATTGTTTATTTAATTGCCCTTTTCATCTAAGATGTCGGTTTTACTGGAATTCATGAAGGGACAATCTTCCTAAAATAGACAGCATATCAATGTTTACTTTCTTAGGAACGAACCCGGATTTTTTGGGAGCAGAAATACGAGGAATTAAAGCTGAAAGGTAATTATTTAAATTTTCCTTGATTACTGAATATCTATTTTAATTACATAATACAAAAATGCATTGCATTCAGTTTGAGAATTAATATATTTGAATTTGCTGATTTATTAAGAAAAAACCCAATGAGATTGCATAGTATTCCAGGCATTTCGTTTTAATATTAAAAAGTAATGCCAAAATAGTTGATTTGATTAGTTTTTTTTTAACATGTTCAAGTCATTGAAAAACAAAAATTTAATGTTAAAAATACTGTTTATTCATTAAAACTATTTATGCAGCACATATGACAGCATACATGTGAAAAAAATTATACAAAATAGTTCTGAAATAAAGTTAACTAGTTTTAATTTATCTGTGTGTGTTTAATATATTTTACATATTTATAAACTATATCCAAAATCCTGTGAAAAATATAAGAGAATTTTACAAAAGTAAACTTGATTGATATTGCAAAGCTAATGAAAATAATTTGAATGATACATTTATGGACTTAATTTAATACTTAAATTTAGTTCAATGCTTTTCCAAAATATTTTATGCTTTTTATACGCATTTTAAAATGTGTTTTGTTTCTTTATCTACATCAAGGTCTGGCCCGGAGAGCTATAGTGACAATGCCATTGGTTATGTTCAGGTCAAGAGAGTTGTCAACATTTACACCGTCAAAGATCATTTGACACCAGAACACAGAATCCGAAAGAAAGCGTATAGAGTGATACTTCAGTGCAATGAAAGAGTGTTCTCTGTACAATGCTGCCATGCGACGAAGAAGACTGGAAAAAGAAGTCCGAAAAGTGATACATAAAGAAAAAAATATCTAAATTCAATGATGTGGTTTCAGAACTTCTGTATCCACACTTCTGTTTTCGAGTATCCAGTGTTCGGGGCCTCGCCATGGCATTTCTGAAGATTATATAATCGAAATCAAGTGCCCAAGCAGCGAAAAAACAAAAAAAAAGCATATGTATATTACTTTAGAGAGAGAACAACTGAACTGTTCATTTATTTTAATATTGTAAATCAGATAGCTGAAAAATTAATAAATATGTCTATATGTAACAATACATTTTCAGGATAAGCTAAAAAAAATTCGTAGTTTTCCTTTCAGTAGCCATTGAAACACTATAGCTACTGTCTTACCACAACGAGATAAACTCTGAGTTGGGTTGCCAACGCGGAAAGTTCCAAATGAAGTAGGGGATTCGGGTAAATGATGTTGGGGTGGATGCTATTTTGGCGATAAGGGGGCAACTTCTGAAAAAAGAGCTGGGGGGCAACTTCTGAAAAAAGAGCTGGGGGGCAACATCTGAAAAAAGTGTGGGAGCAACAGTCCCCCCCCCCTTCCCCAAATCTTTTTGTTAATCCCCTTCCAATGTTGGCATATATTTATATTTACACAATTTTTACTTCCATTTAATGTAAAAAAAAGTTTGATTTCTTATTATGTGTTACAAAATAAGCAGTAAACTAATTAATAACTAAATATTTAGTACATTTCTACATAAAAACAACAAATTCTAATAAAACAAATTGAATTCCGAAAAAAGTGAATTGTATAATGAATTAAATTACATTTTTGATAGTGGTGCATACACACTCCAAGTACCAGAAAAGCAACCTTACTGCTGTATTTTTAATGATCGCTTTTTAAATAAATGATACTGCATATTTATTATGCCACAAGCAACCACAAGGGCCTCATCTAAAACAGGTATCAAATGGTTGTCAATACACGCATGTGGTTTCAGCATGTCAAAATTACGAAGACGGCCAATCACACGTTCAACATGAATCCGAAGAGCAGCGATTTTTTGATTGGCGCACTTCAGTGTTCATGCTGATCCTTGAGGCAGATACAGAGGGTGGCCTGACTAATGTGCAGCCTCTTTTTTCTAACAGAGTTGCTATATTTTTAAATCCTCTATCTGCCATCACAGCTTTTCTTTCTGTCATGACGGTATTTTCGGGGGCCTATTTGTCCAGATAGCCAGACACTTCAACGTTAACAGCATCGGAGGATCTTCCACCAAATCCATCAGATATAAAGCTGGTTAGACCATCTGGTGTGCAGGAACCAAATACTTTATAGTGTTGCAGTTGTAGTACTTTGACCATGTAAGGGCTTGTTGGATGGGGTTGCTAGGCTTTTCTATTTGAATTTCGAAACAAACGATAATTGAAACTACTTTGGAATATCGTACACGAAAAGGAATTAGCAAGCGTGCTCTTATTGCACTTGCACACAATCAGTTCTAGCATGAGATCATGATAGAGTCTTGGAAGAGTTTTCGTAAATAATCTACCGAGTGAGGAAATCGACTTTCCAAAATCAATGTCTAATATCGAAAATGGAAGGTCCAAATGCAACTTCTTGAGAACAACATACACCTGGTAAACCGGTTTTCTTCACAATGAGATTGATAATAAAAATTCTTTCTGCAGGCAGGCCTAAAAACAATCTGGGATTCTTCTCGATACTAAGAATGGTACCCTTAAACATATGCTCTTTGTACTTCTTCTCTGTGTAGTCTTCATCTTCTGAACTCCATGTTTCAGAATCGGAAGCTGCTGGCTCATAGTCGCTGAGGAATTCCTCGGCTTCCTCCTCATCTTGGTGGCAGGTTGCCTTGTATGGCGATGTGTATGTTCCCACAGCTTTGCCTGTCGGGACAGTCGAACATGCAACAGAGGCTTGAGTATTGGTGCTCTTGCTGACAAGTTCAAATTCACTAAATGGACTTATCAGATGCACTTGAAATATCCACTGTTACTATAGCAGGTCAAGAATCTTGAGATGTTCTCCATGAAGGACCAGGAACAGCCAGTGCATCTTGCAGCAAATGCAAATGTTTCCGCTTCTTCGCTGCTTGTCTCTCAGGCGGAGGGGGAACACTTG
Organism: Troglohyphantes excavatus; assembly: GCA_963932185.1. Taxonomy (NCBI): domain Eukaryota; kingdom Metazoa; phylum Arthropoda; class Arachnida; order Araneae; family Linyphiidae; genus Troglohyphantes; species Troglohyphantes excavatus. The sequence continues at coordinate 5,702,356 of OZ010676.1, read as the reverse complement.
GCTTTTGGCATTCAAAACGATGACGAAGAACGCCAGGTTTCAGCTCTACTCTCTTTACATCATTAGTCAAATTCCATTGCCAAAAATTCTGCATGTCCTCCTGTAACTAAATACAAAAAATAATTTAAGTACAATTTTTTTAAAGGTACATGTATCGTCATATTATAATTAGCACATATTAGCTTAATGAATACTGGGATATCCTGAGGCTTATTAAACTTTTTCGAAGAAAAACGTTGTTGATTTACATAATTATTAACTAAAAGAAGAAAATAAAATTCAAATAGAATATTGTTAAGTATTATTTAATGCATAGGAGCAAAAATATATTCCTACTGCTTTAATACTTACAACTCCTAGTGATATATGCTATTCTAAAAGCTGACTGGTGTGACTTCTAATTATTAAATTGTAACCTGCATATATATATTCTTTATACTTAGATTTATATTTCATTTGGGGGCATAACAAACAAGTGTTTACTTACCAAAAAATGATCTTCACAACAATATAACGTTTATTTACTGGAAAGCTTAGGATTTTTCCTATCATCTCTTCACAGCTGTTGTCCAAGCTTTTCGCTTTGTTCTATCCTTTGGGACGCTAAAAAACAGCTTATTCGAAGAATTCACTGTTGTATTCGCACAACAAGGCACAATACAGTATTTATATACTGAATTCATAATGAAAAAGATTAAAAAATAGCGTAGTCTCGAATTCGGTCCAAAACCGGAATGTAAATATTGAGTTGAGCGGGAGCAATTCGTGTATAGTGTCGTCACTTCCGGTTTGGGCCGTTTTTCGCGCCAGTTCATGAAATGCAACTTTAAAGTGTTTTAATAAATTATCTACGCTTGTTAAAAAAAAAGGAACAGCATTTTTTTGCATGAAATTTCCTCATCTTTAACATAAAAATAAAAACAGAAATCGTGAAAATTCCTCATTGCAAAAACCTTCAGTGGGTAACTAAAATATCACACATTTACTGTGGGCGATTATTTAATTACATCCATTTCGGGACACCCTGGTTTCAAATTTCACAATCACGGAAGTGAAGATGAAATATCTTCAAACTCGTTATTACTACAATCCCTACAAACTTGCCAAATTGTCGATTGTTTGTCACAGCTGTTAATGTGGTAACAGGCGAAAGGAAAGGATATTTTGTGCAATTAAAAGTTGCTTAGTGAGTGGATACAATGTGAGTTTCCAGTTACATTTAACTAAAAGTTAGAGTTGCATGTTCGATAGTTGCCATTGTGTGACTAGCTGAATTTTTTTTTTTTAATTTTAATATCCTGATACATGAGGCTTAATTGTTGAATGCACATCTGACATCTGTATTTTTTACTTGTAATTTTTCTCATGTTTGATAGGTGCATTTCTGTAGAAAACCTTGCCTGCTTGTTTTGGCTGAATTTGAGATGCAATTTTTATATTTTTACAAATACGAATACGGTTGACCAACTACAGACTCTATATTCAGCAAGGTTGGTGTTATCTAACACATCCTAATGATCCCTTAATACCGATCCAATTGCTTTTTAAGATTATCCACTTCTGAAGTATTAACAATAGAATCAGGCCTGCTATTCAATTTTTCTATTACTCTCTATTAAAAATACTTTTCACCCTCTCAATTAAACTGTGATTTGTATAACTTAAATCCATGATCTCTAGTTCTATTGGCAGTATTAAATTTTAATTCAACATAATCCAATTTGATAAATTTGAATAGCTGATTAAGCCCCTCCCCCCCCCTCAACCATCATATCCTCGAGTGCATATATGTTTAAAGTTTTAATTCTATCTCCATAATTCATTCCTGAAGTACCTTGAACCATTTTTGTAGCCACGTGCTGGACTCGTTCCGACAAATAAATATATTTTTTAAGGTGACCAAAATTGTAGGTATTGCATATTCAAGATGAGACCTAGCCTGATCAAACCCCTATATAGTTGTAAAATTACATCCTTAGGTGGCTTTTACATAAATATTTTTCTTTCTGGATTTTATTTTCTGTGATTAGTTTTAAGGTAAGTAGTTATTAGAATAATAGTTTGGATAACTTTTATAAGACTTAATACTTAAAAAAAAATATTAACTAACATTGGCATGATATTTTTCTTATGTTTCTTGATCTTAATAAAATTTCTCATCTTCATAGCCTATGTATAAACTAAGGTAATTAATTATAGACGGTGATCCAAATTTAAAGAAATATAAATTCATATTTACTCACACTAATTTAAAAAATGTTGGTTTTCTATCATGTTGGAACTTAGCTAAATTCTTGTTATAGTTGTAAAATTACATCCTCAGATGGCTTTTACATAAATATTTTTCTTTCTAGATTCGAATGAACATTTTCAAAATCTGATGTTTCTACACTACAAATAAAGTACATTATAAACTTGCATATAAAATTTAAATAAAGTAACTAAAGTTTAAATTCTGATCAGCTTGTAATTTTCAGCCATGCTACCACCTTTTTAAAATACAAATAAGTAGCAATAGGATTTTATGTAATTTTAAGTTGTGTTAAATTTAATAGTGATTTTAAAAATCATGTAATTTCATGTTTGAATAATTTTTTAGGTGTTCCTGCTGATATTTCTTATATTATATTTTACCTCTTACTGCTTAATTTTTGTATATAAGAAAAATATGAAAACCAATGGTTTATTTTCTGGTAAGTAATTTTACCATTTTTGACTTTAAAATTTGAGTATTAGTAAATTTTCATTATTTGCCTTTTCAAAAACTAGACAAATTTTTAACTTTAAAATTTTAGTATTTGTAAATTTTTATTATTGAACATTTAGAAAACTTTTCTGAAACATGTATTTATATGATATTTACTAATATTTTTCAATTCCCCCTTCTCCATCATTCAGGGCGCACATAATGTTAAATGTTGCTAAACAAATATTTGGTTACTTACCTGTACTATTCCCAGGGTTGTAGTGCTAATAAAATTCTTCCCAGTATAAATCTTTTTGATTATGGCTCTTATGGACCGGTTTCACTATAGGGTCATTCCATGTCAAATCAACAGTCATTTTCCTCACCATCTCAGATTTTTATGAAATTTGGTGAACTTGTTATACTTACTAAGAATGTAAAAAATGCAAAATTTCAACCTCCTCGGCCTATTAGTTTTTTAGTTATTTGCAAATGGCTAAAAACGTAAATCTGCCCTCCGATGGCTGCATTTAAATTACCATAACTCCTGTTCTAATTAACATATAGAAATAAAATTGGTATCATTTTAAAGCTCTTTAAATGACTTTTAAAATGATATGAAACATATGCAGGTTTGGTGAAAAACATTTCAAAGTCATATTATTTGATCTTGGATTTCCAAAAAACGAATTTCTTAATTTTCACTATATTTTTTCCCTGAATGCTACAACATTTGAACTACATGTATACCAATTTTCAGAGTGGGACGACAATGGGATCATACACTAAAAAAAAAATTCAAAAATATAACTAAAAAATTAATAGGCCAAGGAGGTTAAAATTTTGCATTTTTTATATTATTAGTAGGTATAACAAGTTCACCAAATTTCATAAAAATCAAAGATGGTGATGAAAAAAAATGCAATTTCTTGTGTTGATTTGACATGGAATGACCCTATACCCCTGCCTCTATCCCTATTGTCCATCTATCAATCAAGCAATGAACAGAAACAGGTGCAAGAATGTCACCACACACCCCTATATTCCTAGTTGGGGGAAAGAAAACATTTTGTTTCAGAGGGGAGAATTTTAACACTTTTGATCCTTGTTGTCTCACACTAATACTAATTATATACTCAGTGTTCACTCTAGGCGTTTTTTGAAGGGCGGCCCACCCTTTTTTCATCTCAATAGCGCCCTCGTGCCCTTTTTTCAAAAATGCACCTCTGTTGCGAAAAAATTCTTCCCCTCTTGCCCTTTTCAGTCAAGCACAAGCGTCCTTGCTTCCTTAGCTGTCTTTAAAAAATGCATTGATTTAAACTTTTTTTTTGTGTAAATCGGAATTAAGTGACATTAGAAAAACAAACTTCTTTTTAACCATGCTTGTTGAGCAATCGCGACGATTCCGCGGTAATTTCAAGCACAGGCACAATCCATGAATCTTATTGGTTTCCTGTGCCCGTATATGAAATACTAAATTTTTTTCTTCTGTTTTTTTAAAAGAATATGGTATGAGGTGAAGTTATCAAATTCTCGATTTAAGTAGCCTTTTCTTTAGTTTTGTAAGGGGTCTGATTAGTACTACTTACCGATTTTATTAGGTGAAAAAATTAAGTTTTAATTAAGTTTTGAACTATTTGCACTAATTAAAAAATTGACAAATATTATTAGTCTTACCCGGAAGAGCTTCTGCTAATTGTCCCCAAAAACCAGTATTGAAAAGTGTTATGTATTCTCTTTTATCAAAGCCGCACAATGGACAATATATTTACATTTTAATGGCAATTTTTTTTTTCGAAATTTGCCGAGAACATACTTTTTAGTTTAACGTCCATAATTTCCGTCAGGAAATATGATGGCGCAAAAAGTGCCCTTTTTAATCCAAGAAGTGCATCATCAATAACGGGGTGCCCTTTTCCTGCCAAGAGCGCCCTGCCCTTTTTATTTCTAGAGTGAACACTGTATACTAATTCAGTTGTTTAATTAACTTCACACTAGTAGGATGAGATCCAGCAACTGTAGGATGAAACCCAGTGGTTTCATAGTAATTGCATGCATGAATCGGAAGCGTAGAGTGCAATCTGTTGACACATAACAAAAAATTTAGGTTAATTTGTAAATAACAGTGAAAAATTCAAGTCACTCCGACAGAGACTTGTGCAGAGGAATAAATATTTGTTTTTTGCTATTGTGATTTTTGTTGAAATTTGTCAATATTTGACTTTTTTTGCTAATAAAGTAAATATTTTTAGCCTTAATTAAGTCTGATGGTTCAAAATGGAAATTGGATGCTTTAAAGATTGTTCCATTGATTTTTTCGCTCCATTGATGCTTTTAATTTTATTGATGAACCAAAAATTCTATTAAAAAAAATGAGGTGTCATATTTAGGTGACTAGAAAACACAATTTAAAAGAATTTTTTTTTTTTACTACGACAAAAAAGTTGGAAGTTAGTAGGCAAGCTGCCGTCAAATCGATGTCCGATAATCATTTAAAATAATCAATATAAGCAGCTGCAGCAGACTATACACTAGAGAGTTTGATTTGTTCTGAATAGAAGTTGATTTACGAAATAAATTAAAAAAAATTAATGTTGCCGGCAATAAAATTCTGTTACGTCGAAAATGCTTGTAAAAAGTACCGGTATGCTGTACCAGTTCACAAAAAAGTACCAGTCCCGTATGCTGTAACGGTTCACAAAATGGTTCCAGTATGCCATACCTGCCCCACTACACCCGTGATTCCTGTGTTAATTCTATGGGCCAAGAGGTGACTCTCGGGCACCACTTGGTTTGGAAATGTTTAGCTGTAAGAAATTAGCCAACTATGCTGAAAATCGCCTCGAGTTGCTGGTTCACCCGAGTGATAAAAGTTTAAGTTTAGGACCCCAAAGGGTTGCAATTTTAACAGAAACATTAAAATTTTAATGTAGTAACAGATGCAAGTAAACATTTTTGATTATTAAAATTTTTTGTGAAATTTTTGCTCGCCATATGTCCAATTATTGCCAAGATTAAAATTCATATTTCAACTACAAAACAGAAAAATTTGTTTAATTATAACCATAATGAATATAATTTTAACTGTTCAAAATTGTATTTTTTAGGTTTTTAGTAGATTGTACTAATAGAAAGGAATATATCATCAATTGAAAAACAATTTACATCTCAATGCAGTTTTTAAATTATAGTTTAATTTGATTATTTCAAATATAATAAAGTATCTTACATTATCTTATAATATGAGTTTTTCTAACATACAACAAATTGTCTTATTTTCCATAAACTAAATGTTGTACATTTTATAGGTACATATGAAGATGCAGTGGCTTATAGAATTGCGTAAGTTATTGGACATATTATATTTTATACATATTTATCTAATATTTTCTTTTAAGAGGCAATATTTGCTATTAACTTATAGAAGTCGCCTCTGATGTTGTTTTAAGTTAACTAGTTAACCCCTCTATTATTTAAGCAAATTTGATATTTATCCTTTGAAACCCAAGATCAAGATAATTTCCAGTACCTAAAACAACAAGTTTTTCACTCCCACTAGTTAACCCCTCTATTATTTAAGCAAATTTGATATTTATCCTTTGAAACCCAAGATCAAGATAATTTCCAGTACCTAAAACAACAAGTTTTTCACTCCCCCCCCCCCCCCCCCCCCCCCCCCCGGGTCTGTTTGTGGACCCTTCACAAAATTCCATTTGTAACAAATTGACTCTTTATGAAAAAAATTTCAAAATCGTAACCTTCTCCCCCTCCCCTTATCCTTCTTCCGGGAAACCGAAGAAATTATCTGTGTGATGCCACACATGAAGTTAAGTGTTGTTATAGAATATAAGATATAGGTATGAAAATCTTCTTTGAATCTGCAGTTTTCCCATTTTTTTAGCAATTAAAACATCCCTCCTTTAAAAATAAAATCTGCAGATCATCGAATTTTGTTTCTCTTTTTTCAACATGAACACAACACTTTTGCTTGTTTTTATCTCTGTATAAAGCACTAATTGTAAAAATTTTTAACTCCATAACTTGTTTATTTTAATTTTATTTGCTGAGTGCTTTAATGTATTTTATTTAGGTGTGTTTAATAATTTCTTCTTTTTTTTTATTTTCTTAAGTATGTTTTATTTTTAAAGGAAACTCTACCATCCTTTTGTAAGATATGTAGCGCTTTAATACAATTTATAAAGCTATTTTTTATTTTTACATGGGATTTTCCCAAAAATATTGAAATATTAGAAATCTTTCACACAAAAAAAAAATAATAAAATAGGATCCTGTTAATAAAAAACCTGGACAGACCTCTGATTGCCTTAGATAATATATGGCCATAGCTGCTAGTGAAAGGACCATTACTTTCTGTTAGAGAAGGTTTCAACCTTATTCTTGCAAGAAGCCAGCAATATACATGCAACTTGTTTTCTTGACTCACTGTCTTTCAAGCAAAGTTTGTCACATTGAAGGAGAAAACACATACTTATTATAATGTTTTGTTTTATTTAAATCAGATACAGTTTAGAATTGGTTTTTTATATAGATTTAGCATTGTTAATTTATTTAAGCAGGTCATTCCTTAAAAATCAGTGATATTCAAAAATGGTAAATATACTAGAATAAATTTTGCTTTTCACAAAATCATTTTGCTTGAAAACTTATTAGTTATTATAGTATAAGACAAAATAGTATATTAGTTTAGTAGAAAGTAGTATTCTATATAGTAAAGTAGTATTGTATTATTAAAAAAAGTAATAATCCATTGGCCCCATTTATTATAGTATAAGAAAACTTACACTAGTTGTAATAATATTATAGTATTAAAAAAACAATATTTAAAATTTAATTGTTGCTAAATTACTATTGTGAAGTTAAATGCAAAATTTTTGTTGAAAATATATCGATTAAATAAAAATATTTTTTGATTCAATGTCAAAATGTGTTTTACATTTATTCTAATAATACTAATATTTAATATTAGGCATTGATTTAATGAATATGAGAAACATCATTTATTGTAATTTTTTTTATACAGTTGTTCTTTTAATGATTAATATAAGTTTTGGTTGTGTAGGTGAATTTTTCCAGCTACTTGACTTATTACTTTTCGTTTAACTCTCCCTTGTATTCATTGTACATTTTTAGTTCGTAGTTCAAACTAAAAATTTACTAGAAGTATAATGGAGAGTTAAGTTTATCATGCATTTTTAGGTTATGGATTTGTACGTTTGCGTTGGGCATTTCTATTGGTTCAGCCTTGCTTCTTCCTATTTCAATAATTAGCAATGAAGTTCTACTTGCCTATCCAAATCACTATTATGTTCAGTGGTTGAATACCTCATTAATCCAAGGTATGTTTCATACTAATTCTTGGATTTAACAAGCAATCTTTACATTGGAAATATTGTTAAGGATCTGGGTGTGTAATGTATATTTTAAAATGGGACATCAATGTGGGATAGCAAGTAAAAAGTTGAATAGATTGTTTGGGATTTATTAAAAGGAATGTATCACCTAATTCTAAAGATGTAATATTGCCATTGTAAGGGTTTGTTAGACCTCATCGTGAGTATGCAGTGCAATTTTGGTCACCTTTATCTTAAGAAAGATATTTATTTGTTTGGACAAGATAAACATAGTTCTACGAAATTGGTTCAGGGTACTTCAAGAAGAAACTATTAAGACAGACTTAGACTAAACTTATGTACACTAAAGGAGAGGACTAGAGTGGGGACCTTATTCAACTATTTAAATTTATCAAATTGGGGGATGTTGAAAAGGGGATTGATTGGGGAATTGGGGGATGATACATAATATTTAATACAGTCAATGGTACTAGAGGTCATGTGTAAATACAAATCACAACTTAATTGAGAAGGTAGAAAAGAATATTTGACTAATAGATAAATGTAATAGTTTGCTTAAAGAGGTGATTAATTCGTTATGAGTATGTAGTTTTCAAAGATAAGCATTCACATATTTTAAAGATCAGCATTAGGGGATTTTTTGGTTGCATTAAACAGGACCAACCTTGCTGGGTTTAGAGCCTGTAGTTGGTCAGCATTATTCATATTTATCTTGATTAAAAGCATTGAAACTCGATCATAAAGCATATTTGTATTATTAAGCAATTCAATTTTTTTTATAAACAATAAAACAACTAAAACAATAAAATTTTGTTTTTGAGAATTATATATATTTTGCTAATTATATGCTTTATTTTTAAATTTTCTATTTTGCAGGCTTGTGGAGTCTTGTATTTTTGTTTTCAAATTTGGCTCTTTTTATTTTGTTACCATTTGCTCACTTATTTATTGAATCTGAGGGCCTTCCTGGATCATCAAAAGTAAGTGGAATAAAAATTATTTTTCTTAAATTGGCATTATAATTTTAATTATTTTCAAACTTAATGGCATTGGTACCCATGCCATATTTTGAAAAAAGTAATACCTTTTTTTTAAAAATATCCATAATAATATGGTTCTCGTAATGCTTTATCCCCATAAATAAAACACTACAGCATTAACTGTATGCAGACCTTGTAATTTGCTCATGCGATAATTATAATCTCATTATTTGTCATTCATAAGTCGTAGAGATATAACTGAGAAAATGTTGTTTTGCAAAATTTTATATTCTTTTGATGAGTAGCATATTGTGACAATAAGATTTATATTTTTTAGTTATACTTGATATATGTGAGATATTGAGAAACTAAAACCTTAACTTATTTCTTCTAAAAAGTTAAGAAAATTTAGCTACATCTTTGTGAATTATGAATTATTTAGTATTGAATATTTTTTGTATTCCTTGTAAATTCCAAAATATTTACTAATTTGTTTTTTGAAATAAACAATTATTTTACTTTTATAAGTTTTCAAGAACCCGAGAAGAAATTTAGTACAATTTTAAGCAATTTGTCTTACAAAATAGAATTATCACAGAATATGTTACAAGTCAATTCAATAAATGTTAAATATAACATACAAATATGTAATATGAAACCGTTAATGGTAATTGAAAGATTTAATTGAAATTAAAAAAAAAATTATTATATTAGTACCTAACTGTTTTTTTCAGAAGTTTCAATTTTTTAATATTATGGAAATTTTAAACTTTTCACGCAATTGAAAATTGCTTTAAAAGTACTGTTTTTTGCATAGCAAAAAAATCTAAATTAAGTCGTTATGTTAGAAATTATTTGTTTTTCTCTGACCTGGTAAAATCCAATACTAGCCTGTTCAAATTTACTTAACTCTTAATTTGATCTAATAATATATAATTTTAGTACACAATCTATATGGCGGAACATTTGAAAAAAATTTAAATATGTTTCATATACTTTTCTGTATAATAAAATGTATGAAGTGAATAATTTAAATTTCCTCAAATGGAAAATATACATAGTAAAAGAGATCTTATTAGAATACCGGCAAACTGGAAAAAATTGACAAACCAGTTAGAACAATGTTACATTTCTATTCAGAACTGTTCTGTCTAAACCAGAATGCTTGGCAAATATAAAGTTGTATTTATTATTAAAATACAAATAACACATTAAAATACGTAATAGAAATCTTTCAAATCTGGACATGTTTCGGGAGATGCATCTCTCTTCATCATTAGAAAATGAATAGTCTGTGTGTGCGATAAAATAGAAATAAACCCAGAATTGAAAGTGTTGCCAAAGAAAAAAAAACTATCTCAATCGGTTGGAGTTAACTATTGTGTGCCAACAAGCGGGAAATACTGGGACCGCAAATGTTTCATTGAATATTGAATCAATATTGCTAAAATATATGAAACGCCTCCAGGAAGTCGCGTTCAACTGGAGATTTGGGTTTGCAAATTAAATGTGGGTTAGGAAAATTAAATATATGACCATGTTCCCGAGAGTGCTTACTTCTTTACTTCTTGTTTAATAGTATCAACCTATTTTTTTTAACCCACATTGGATTTGCAAACCCAAATCTCCAGTTGAACTTGACTTCCTGGAGGCGTTTCATATTTTTAGCAATATTGATTCGATTGTCAATGAAACATATGCGGTTCCAGTATTTGCCGCTTGTTGGCACAAAATAGTTAACTTCAACTGATTGAGATAGTTTTTTGTTCTTTGGCAACATTTTCAATTCTGGGTTTATTTCTATTTTTTCTCACATACAGACTTTTCATTTTCTGCTGATGAAGGGAGATGTATCTCCCGAAACATGTCCAGATTTGATGGATTTTTATTGCGTATTTTAATGTTGTATTTGAATTTTAATATTCTTAACGCAATGTTCTATAAGACGAGTTTTTATCTTATAAAGTTGTATTGTATATGTATTTTATTAATTAGTATTTTGTTGATCCTTTTTGGCAATTTTATTTGATATGTTTACTGGATTTATGTTTAATATCTGATTCTAACAAAGAAATAAAAAAAAAATTACAGACCTTTTAGTTGTCAACAGATTTTGCAATTATTATTTTTGTTGTTGAATTAAGCCCCTAAAATTACCATATAGTATATTATATACAATTTTTTATTTAATGCTTAAACATTTTAAACTTATTATGCAATATATATATATACATACAGGGTGCATTCCATAAGTAATGCGACTAAATTCATAAAAAATTATTTATTCGACATATTTGTACAATTAGTTAAAAATCCTCAAAATAGCACCCTCCTGCGTCGATACATTTATGGAGGCGGTTTTTCCAGGCCTGGAAGGCATCCAGAAAGGCCTTCTCCGTGAGGTCCTTTAGAGCCAATGTAACATGAGCCTGTATGTTTTCAATCGTGTTTCAATGTTTCCCTTTCAGGGCTCCTTTTAAGCGAGGAACCAAAACAAAGTCTGAAAAAAGGGGAGCCAGGTCAGGACTGTATGGACGCTGGGAAACCAGTGGGGTATGGGTCATGGCTAGAAGAAGGGTCGCGTGCTGCCGAAGTGACATCAAGGACGCATGGAAACTTCATCACGATAACGCGCCAAGCCACAGCTCCTTCCATGTCAACGATTTTCTGGCCAGGACGCATACTCCACTGGTTCGTCAGTCTGCTACAAGCCTGACCTGGCTCCCCCAGACTTTGTTTTTGTTTCCCCGCTTAAAAGGAGCCCTGAAAGGGAAACATTGGGACACAATTGAAAACATCCAGGCTCATGTTACATCGGCTCTAAAGGACCTCCCGGAGAAGGCTTTCCAGGATGCCTTCCAGGCCTGGAAAAACCTCCTCCATAAATGTATCGATGCAGGAGGATGCTATTTTGAAGATTTTTAACTAATTGTACGAATATGTCCAATATATGATTTTTTATGAATTTGGTCGCATTACTTATGGAACGCACCCTGTATATATATATACAGTAGACGCTCGTTTTTACGAACCTCTAATTTACGAACACTCACGATTTTACGAACTAGAGTCTGGTCCCGAACATGATCCCATAGGTATAATGTTATTTTTAATTCTCATTTACGAACTAAAATTTTGAAAAATCTCTTTTTTGCGAACTCATTTTCATACTTCGTTCACCTGACATCTGACAAAATCTAAAAGCTAATTTCTGTTGGGAATAGCGAAGCAACACATACAAACATTTCAATGTCATTCTGAGAAAAATTACAGTGACCAGCAGCAGGTGAATAGCAGGTATGTGGTTGAAGAATGGCAGTTTGACGTTAATCTTGACCCCTCCCCTGCATTCAATAAGCATATGTGTCAATGTCAAGAAGAGAAATGGCTGCTTTGTTATAAGATTATGCTTTGTAGATGGTTTAGTTTCATCTGGACCCTCAATGTCTGAAGTTTTGTTAGTGCAGAGGTAGTTTGACCAGTGTCAAGGCTAAACTAGATAACCATCCGCTCTAGTTTAGCCTTGCCAGTTTTAGTTGAAGAAATTTAGTCATGTCGCAGTTGAAAAAATGCACGTGTTTATCTGCTGAGGTAAAAGAGAAAATTTTAAAAGCAGTAGAAGAGAAAATCTTAAGCAAGACAGAAATCTCTAAGAAATATGGAATTCCAAAGAATAGCCTATCGACAATTTTAAAAGCAAGAGCAAAAAATCGTTGGACATGCAAACAAGACCAGCAGGAGTGCCCCTCTCGAAAATATTTTAGAGCTGCAAAATATCCCAAACTGGAAAAGGCTTTGCTTGCTTATGGATGAGAAAAATGATAGGAATGAACATTCTTTCCGATTGATGGTAATGTGCATAAGAAGGAACAATTGAACTGCTTTGTTTAAAACTCAACATCAAAAACTTCAAGCCGGTTGGCTGCAAAAATTTAAATCCAGACATAGTTTGAGCTTCAAGAAACTGAATGGCTATCAGAAATAAGACTTTTTTTTGAGGAGAGCAATAGTGAAATACTTTCAAACATCGATAAAATAAAAAGAAAATAAGCGATTTTTCTGGTGTTTGATTTGTCCTCAATAAAGGTATATTGATTATTTTTTATTTAACTATTTTATTTTACAATTGTCTCATATAAAGTATAACTAAATATAACTTTACTTCCTAATATTATCGCGAAATACTGTTTTATTTATAAAATAATACAGTTTAACAAAAATAAGCATATTTTTTATTAACTTCTTATGATTTTCTATTTTACGAACTTTCGATTTTACGAACAATTTGGTTGTTCCTATGAGTTCGTAAAAACGAGCTTCTACTGTATATATGTTTAATGTGTCTTTTTAAAAAATCGACTTAACTTTTTAGATATGCCACTTTAAAAATGGTTTTTAGCTTTTATTTGACTGATATTTAGAATGTATTTGAGATTAAAGACTAATATTTTTCAACCTTCAACACCTTTAATCTTGCAAAAGTTATTGAATATAATAGTTTTTGTTATCGTAGTATAAAAGAGATCATACACTTGTCATGTATTCTTAGTTATATTTTCTTTTTTATCCTTTAATTCTTGTGTTTGCTTTTTGTTAGGGTGTCATGGGACGAGTTTATGAAGCCGTAATTGTTCTTCTTTTACTTGGTTTCATTCTTATGGGATTAACATATATTATATCTGCTGTATTTGATGATGGACATTATAGCATTACATCAGTGTTTAGTAAGCTGTAATATTTTCTTAGTTTATATCCATTTCTTTTTGTATTATTATAACTAACAATGTATTTATATTTTTCGTAAGTTTATATTAAAATGTTAATTTAAAATAGCCTTTAGATGCATTGAATACAATATGTCACTTATTTGTTCTGTTCAATTTATTCATCAGCCATGTAAAAATCTTAAAAATTTATTATTATCATAGCTTTTTCTGGAGAAATTAATTTCTTTAACGTTTTAAAATTTGAAAATCACTGTACATTAACTACTTTAGAAAGCTTAATATAAATGGTAATTTGTTTGGGTAAAATATTAACTGGTCCAACTGGTAAATATGTTTATACAAATATTGCCTTTTTTTTTTAAAGTTTCTCAAGAATAAAACAGTAGTTTGAATATTGATAACCCTTTTGAGATTAATTTAGCCATCATAGATGGTTTGAATTTTATATTTTATTAAATTTTTTTTTCTTGTAATATTTACAATCTTAAATTATTACTGATGAATTTTATTTTAGTTTGTGTGATTCCATTTTTATTTTCTGTGATTAGTTTTAAGGTAAGTATTTATTAGAATAATAGTTTGTGTAACTTTTATTTTCTTAAGACTTAAAACTTAAAAAAAAAATATTAACTAACATTTGCATGTTAATTTTTTTTATGTTTCTTGATCTGAATAAAGTTTCTCATATTCATAGCTATGTATAAACTAAAGTAATTGATTATAGACAGTGATCCAAATTTAAACAAATATAAATTCATATTTACTCACACTATTTAAAAAAATATTTTTGTTTATTTTCATGTTGGAACTTAACTAAATTCTTGAAGTTTCTACCTAGAAAATACACCCAAGAATATTTTAATTAAGATAAAGCATATTGACCTATGAGAAAACTTATTTTCAGACACTATTTTTTTAATATAATTAATTACTAGTTTTTATTAAATTTTCATATTACTCGGGTTGCCCTTAAAGGTGTGCGACTTGTGCCGTCGCACAGGAACCCGCATGATCAATTCCAACACTTAACTCTGTTACAAATTAATTGATAGACATGAATTTAGTCACTTTTGATCAGTTATGAAGGCATAATTTTAAGTTTCAATAAACAAAACAAAATTAAGCAGACTTTTTCATAAATTAGTTATCTAATAAATATTCTACTAATAAATATTCTATGCAAGTATAATGTAGCCATATCTAATATTTGTAGTTGATTGTCAATTGCATTTGTAGTCCTGATTTGGCTTTTGAAAGCTCTCATGGTGCAGCGATATACCTTGTCTATCAAATATACTTGCATACTTCTTAAATTTCGGAGCAATTTTGATCAATACTGGAGCAACTGTGAAATACTATTGCTGATGACGTCATAGATTAAGGCTTTTGTTGTCATTGTTCTATGAAAAAGTATGTATTTGTAATATATATTTTCCTTATCTACTTCAGAAAACATTTAATTTGATATATTACAAGCCTATGCAACAATGACTGACACAATGTTTTACATTGCGTTGCTTTGTTAGTTTAGTATAACTTTAGAGGCCCCTCTACATTGAAAAAAATTCATATAAAATTGACAACAAGTAAAAATGTCATATTTGGTTTCCACTTGACCCATATCGAAAGAAAAAACTATTTTCCAAAGTATATTACATTTGCCACCTTACTGTTAAGGATTTTCTTCAAAAAATCAAGGAATTGATGTCTTTCAAATTCATAAAATGTTTTTTAAGCCACTGTTAAGTTCCTTTTCCACTATAAAACATAATTTTTTTTGCTATTTGTCAAACTGTATTATGTTCTAAGGTATAAAATTACATCATTATGCACATTATCTTTTTATATCCAATTGTTCACGTTTGCTCAGGAAAATTTCTGATTTTTTCTCTGGAAAGTCAGGGATAATCAGGGTAAATGGTTGAGTGTTTTAAGTGGGAACTTGTATTGGGATATTCTTTGATAATTTAAATATTATAAAATATTCATGCATATGTATCTAACTAATAATTGTATCCAATACTTTTTGGTATATGTGCTAGAGATATATATGTAATTTGTTTTGATTATTTTACTTTATTCTTGTTCTTTATTTTTCAGATGTTTCAAACTATTACTTGCCCTTCTTATATTCCTGTGTTTCATTCCTTGGTGTTTTAATGCTATTGAGTAAGTATTGGAATATTTTTACATGTTATTTTTCAGACTGAAATCAACATATTTTTATTTTTCATGGTTTTTATCAGTGGTTTCAAACTTTAACATACCAAGGGACCACCAAGTTAAAAATTCCACAAAACAAGATCTACCACCTACTATCAATTTTAACTGAAATGATTTCATTAATTAATGTAAATTTTTTTATTATTGAAATTATGTGTCTCAATCTTAAAAACTGTAAGTGCAAAGATTATTTTTATATAATTTCTTTACAATTTTTGAAAAAATATATAAAATATATGGCCCGATTAGAACATAGTATTTTCTTCAATAAATTATATTAGTCATTCCTGGTTAGTTGCTGTAATAATCAAAGTAAACATATGAAAATGTGGGTTCCAAAGCAATTGTTAATATTTTTATTTTATAGCAAATACATCTTGATTTTTTGTTGAATTATTTTTGTTATAATGATGTTGAGTTTAAATAAAGAGAATACATCTCAGATTAGGCCTGTATTTTTAAAACAAACAAAAACATTTTAATCATGTGATTTTCTTACGAATTAGAGGAAATTAGTGAAATTTTTGTATTATTGAATGGCTGATTTCAGCTAAGGTATTTGCTTATTAATCACCATGAAAATACCATTTCAGATAATTTTTGTTTGACTTATCACACAGCTTATTTTTATTTAGAAATACACACAATAACTCCAAGCACTACTTTGGACACCCATAGATGTGTGCAATTTACATCTTGTTTCTGATACTTTGATGTTTTTTACATTAGCTCTTATTGTTCTAGGTCTTTGTGCTACAGATTTTATCATGCTTTTTATATGAAACAAAATTATGTTTATTGTGCAAAATCTATGTATATTTTAATTATATCCCCCAAGCTGTAAGTTAAAGATGTCACATCACTTTAAAATAGATTTTTTTCCCTTAAAATTACCTTGCACTGGGTTTTGTTTTAAACATTATTGTAGATTTATGAATGATTTATGTTTAATAAACTGCTTTTTTGTTAAATGTTTACTTAGATTAAATATGTATTGTGCTGATTTTTCAATTTCTTATCTCGAATACCAATGAAATTTAAGTAAACTACAGCTTCACTTGAAAAATTGTTTCAAACAAAATAAAAATATTGTTCATTTAGAGTTAAGTAAAGGCTAAAAAGTAATTTTGAATTTTTCATTTATTATAAAATATTATGATACAATATTCCACATAAAACAGAAAAAAAATCGACTAAAAAAAGTCAAAAATCATCTTTTTTTACACAAATTTCCTAAATTGATATTCTGACTTGAAAAATCCTTTCAAATTTCTTTTTTTCTTCGTTACCAGAATATCTTGTGTAGTGGCAAAGCAACTTTTCTTTCTTAACCATTTGACGGATGAGTAAAATAAATATGTAGTATTGTGTGTGTTGTCTGTTCGTCTCGAGGAATAAACATTCTGTGTGGTTCACAGAGATAAAGCATCCTAAATCAGGTGAGCAAAGATTTCTTAACTAACAATCAAATTAAGTAAAATGATCAAAATATCGAAACTGTAGGTTGTTTTCACTGCATAATTTAATTTCTATTTCCAATTCATATTCATTGATTTTTTTTTGTAGAGAAGACTTTTAAAAGTTCTCCTCTAATGCTTTAAATATGAAAAATGTTTTAGAATAGAGAAATGTTTCAGGAAAAAGCAATTGCACAAAGTTTTTTAAGATTACTGTGATATGTTGTTATTTTTTTTTTAAAGTATGCACTCCTGTTGGATTTGGAAGGCTATTTACAGTTACGGGTAAACTTCTAGTGAAACTTAAGGTAATTTTTTATGCTAATAACATTTATGTAAAGACATTCTTTTAATTTTTTTACATTTATTTCTAATTAAATAATTTATGTATATTATGAAATTTATTCTTGCAATATGTTATTACCAAGTGAAATCACAACTTCCAAAACACACACAGCACAAGTATATTTTCTGCTACAAAATAGGTTTTAAGTTATGGAACTTATCTTGTTTATATTAAATACTGAAAATAATTTAGCCATTTATCAAATTATTACATTTTGATAATGAAATAAATGACTAATCAATGAAATAAATGACTGATCTATGAAATAAATGACTGATTGTATGTCATATTGACAAAGTTATGATACATATGTTTTATTGAGTATAGAAAGCGTAACTTAAGGTCTACTAATGTGTTTAAACCGGGTCAAAAGTAACAATTATGAAGGAAGAATGATCAGTGGTTAAAATAGTAAAAGGGTTTAATATAGAAATTCCATGCAAATAGAAGTAAATAGTCAAATGGTTAAGAAATATTTTAATTGAAGCAAAACTGATTCCAAGTTTTTAAAAATAAATTAAATAAAAAGTCTGTTTATCTGGTATTCATTAACTAGAATTCTTTATTAACCAAAAATGTTGAAAAGTCAATTTAATGACAAAAGTTGACTCAAGGTTTTCACCAAAAAAAAAACAATTTGTTGCCAAATGTAGAAATTATAAAAAATTATTGAACAAAAGAATACAAAACAAGGTGACCAAAAGAGCACATGCTTTACCTAGTCCACATATACATAAATTTACATTTAAAAATTAATAAAACACAATAACAATAATAAAGGTAAAAGACTCTGACAATCTTGTTTCTGTAAACGAGATTTGTTCTACAATCACTTTCGTATTTTTGAGTTATCTGGAATTTTATCGAAATTAAGTTTTATCTGCAAGGGGAACGATTTAAACCATTAGCATTGCAAGAAAGTGTTAAATCAATAATAGTTAACTGGTGGTTTGGTACAAAATATTACCTACAATTTTCCCAAAAATTTGTTTCTTCAGAATTTCTCCTTTCATGAGCATTTTTGAATAAACAGGCTTTTACTATATTTAGATCCCACCACGTCAAACCCTAGATGCTATGGAACGAGAACCCATTGAGAATGGAAAATTCAAAGAGACATTCCGTAGACTGGCTCCCTTAGCTACTGAACTGCATAGGAGAAAAGTTTTCCAAAGTATACCTTTTGAAGTTAGTATATTTTATGCTATAATTACATTCTCTTTTGAGTAATCAGTATTTTTAACTCTTTATCTTTTATAATTTTAAACATTTATATACAAATAAAAATCTTTTCCATTACAAAAACCACACAACAAGGAAAGTTGACAGATTAGTGTAAGACTTATCCAAAGAAATAAGGGGGAAAGGGGAAAAAGTATAACTAAGGCTAGGTAGGAAATTTTCATTTTGACAAAGACAGTGGTTTTTAGAGTAATTGGGGTTTTTTAAAAAGTCACTGTGAAAGAAAATATAGGTAAAAAGGTTAGATTAGAGCAGGAGAGAGGCAATACACTTATGCCAAAATGTCCCATTGTCCCTCAAGTAAAAGGGTTGTTTCGAGAGCAGAATTTTTTCTAGTCCCTGTTTTAAGCATCATTTAAATTATCCTCCCAATTTTATTGAGTTTGATTTAATTGGTATGATTTAATTGTTATATGTTAAAACCCATTTACTTATTATACCATGTTAATTTATTTCCAAAAGTATCAAAAGGTTTCTTTAGATTTTCTTGCTAAAACTTGTGAAATGGAAAGGTACTTTATTAATTTAAACAGTGTTAAAACTAAAATCACTCTCTCAATAATGAATGAATAAAAATGACTCAGTATTATAAGCATATCAAGAAAAACTAAATAATTCCTACAGAAAGTTAAATAACGTTTTTTTTGCATCAATATAAACTGTAATTTCTGTTCTGTTGTGTCACATTTCTAAGATAGAATAGAAGATATTTGTTATATTTTCAATTTTGTATGTAGACTGAATTCAAAAAGTTAAGCACATGAAGCAAATTCTGATAAATACTCTGTTTAAACTCGAAATATAATCTGTTTAAATTTTCATTGCATGAATGTCCTTGTGGTTGAAGAAAGTAATATGCAAATATATGCCCAATCAGAATTTACTTTCCATATATATGGAAATTAGGTATTGTTTAAATGAAGTACCTTTCAGAAACCTTTCAGTAAATAGAAAAGTTTAAATTTTAAAAGAACAGTTTTGACTGACAATTCTCTTTATTTGGGAAAAGTACAGTGAATTATGTTTCAAAGAAGAAACTGAAAGATTCTTAAATATAGTGTGTGATGGGACATTTTGAAGCAGGACAGACCATCATATTTTATTTGTTGCGGGACATTTTGTGATTTCTCATCTATGGAATCAATTTCAAAGGAATGGCCTAGTTGTTCAAAAACTTGTACTAGGCTGCTTTAAAGGTTACCACATCCTCTAAGGATCACTAGATGACTTTATTGGATAAGCACAATTGATGAGTGACCGTGTGAACTCCAAAAGAAATGGGACATCATTAAATTATTAATACCTTTTATAGTATAAGTTTCAAATTGATAGGCTGCTTGATATTGAAACATGAATTATAGGACTTTAAGACATATTTTGCAAACCATATGTAGTAGAAATTTAGGTGTAACTAATTTAACTCTCCCTGATAGTTCTCAGACATTTTAAGGTTTTTAATCTATTTGTATAAATTTATAATATATTATCATTTTATAACTTGTTCAAAGTTTACATACTTTTTTGTTGTATATTTTGTAGGAGTATAGAGAAGATGGTAGAAAAAGCTTTATTGGTTATTTTCGAACAAAAGGTCAGATAATTTTTTGTATTAAATTTTATTATCTATAATTTATAAGAATTTATTTCGCAGCTAATATTAGATGTATTCAGATTCATCTTGATTTTTAGTATAAATAATGAACTTAAGCACTTTTGTGAAAACACATTTTTCTCATTCTTGCAACTCCTAACACTTATTCAAACTTGGATAAATAAATTTATCATTAAACTTATTATTTTGTGGCAGTTAACAGGATTTATGTTTGGTTAGAATGTGGATATAGCAGGTTTTGGTTCTAAAACTAAAGCAAAATGGTGATGTATACATTTGCAAAAACAGTTAAATCCATTATCCATTTTCTAAACAAATAATGTGAAAATTAAAATTTAGTTTATGACTTATTCACTAATCTAAAAACTTACATATTTTACTAAAAAAATATTGTATTTTCCTTTCTTTAAAAATATATATAAAAAAAAACTTTTAAAGAACATGCTTTTATTAAATGTACTAAAATACAAAACATAATCAAACGGATAAGCGGATGAAGTTACTAAGTAATATTTCCATTTGCAATTCCAATATTGTTGTGAATAAAAAGCTAAGTAAATGTTTATTGTCCTAACAATATTTGGCTATACTTGCTGTATTTAAGCAGTACATAGCAGTATAAGAGAAATGCTATGTTATACTTATATTCATAGTTATTGTAGATAAAAATTCTATACTTCTTGAAAGCTGACTTTTGTAACATTACCTTTTCATCCACTTGCCCCTTGAATTCTTTTCTCTTCAACTACTTTGAAATATGTTGAATATACTTTTGTTGGAACTGACTAAAAATAAAAGCGTGGGGCGCTTATAATTTATATTATATTTAAGAATTATTAAAAATTATTTAATATTTGAGATTTCAAGATGATAAAAGAAGACCTTAAGTTTTTAGATATCATATATAAGGGGAATGTTAACATGACAAAATCTCCAGTAAATAGTATTCGTTGTCCAAGTACTCTTGACAAAGTAGGCATTTCCCTACTACAGCATAATCTTTGCATTACTCTTTTTGTTTTAATTCGATTTTGCCAGTTTCCGTAAGAAGTTGCTTTGTACCTTTATCTACAGTAAAATCTTTATTTTCGGCTCTACATTTGTTGAACTACGTTATCATAATCTGGCGGTAACCTTCGTATTAGCTGAAAACAAACAAGTAGCTCTGGAATCTAGAACCCGGATTCTGTTAATAGTATTCGTTTTTCAGTAATTCTCTTGCTGAATATAACGACGGTTTATTCCTCAAAGTCGTACTGAATTTCGAAAAACTCGTCTACCATTCCGGCCAAAACCTGTCGAGAGATAGGTTCAAAGTTGCACTTCAAGGTGTCCCAAGCAGTTTTACCGTCCACAATATCTGCAATCAGGGTGTGAAACTTCCTCTCAATGTCTTGGTAGATTGTAGTATACGCCCTCTGCTTCCTCCAACGATTCGACTGCTTTTCTTTCTCGGATGCAGTTTATGGACATTGCTTAGGTTCTCCAGTTACGAATTCTCAGCAACCACGGTCCATTAAAATAACTTGTATGTCAGTTTCACAGTTGAGTTAAAGTCTCCCTACAAAAATATGAGGCATCGTTCCTGTGTCTTTCTTTCGAGATAGGCCCTCTAACAGTGTATTATAGTCCACTGCGCAGCTCTAGTGCAACACTAATTAACTAAACCAACCCACTTGGTTAAATTCGATTATAAAATTAAGACATAAAAATCGTTGAAGGACATGTAATCACAGTACAGACAGGAAGATATTAAATGTATACACTTCCGTAATCGTCACAGCCAATAGTAAAACTTCGCAGAAAAACTATGGAAAAGTACACCATACGGCACAAAATATTGATGCACATTGGGCTGACAACGTGTAACCTGTGTGATAATGACCAATATTTTGTATTTATTGAATTGCAAATAACATATTTTCCTGATTCAAAATAACGACACAGTGTTCCCAGATCTATCCTACGAGATAGATCGCGAACCGATGCCAATAGCCTATTGTCCAACCCTATGGCGACGTAAATTTAACCCAACCAATCAATATTTATTTGGTTTATACAATACACATCAGGAAATATTATAGTATTCGCATACAGTGCATGCGGAAGTAGGGTTCGATGGCTTAGTTGGTTAGAGCGTTGTGCAAGAAATTTATTATTAGATTGTGGATTCTGTCCTATACTTCATCAAATTTTTTTAATATTATATTTTTTATATATTTCAATCTGAAAGATAGCCATTTTAAGATATATATAAAATCACTTTTTTTTATTTTAGCTGACTTATACTTTTCCATTTTGGAAACATTTTTATTATAGTGCAGAGAAAATCTGTTATTTTGTTTAAAAATATTCAAAATGGCGTCGGAATGCTTTTCTGTTGAAGCAAAACCAGATTATTGCGCATAAATATTCGCGCATTCATTTGACGTCATTTTCTTAGATCACAGGTTCAAATCTTGCCTTGGCCAGATTTTTCGATTTCAAAGAAATTCATTATTAATTAGAATGAATTAGTAATTAGTAATTTTATGAATAATTATTGTATTGTCACCGGGATTGGGTATGAATACCAAGTTTCAAATTTTTATGACAATTGGAAGTGGGTTTATACTGAGTTACAAGATTTGAAGATATATCACACCAGACAGTGCAAGTTAAATAAAAGCATGTAAAAAAATAAAAATTTAATAACAATATTTAAATTTTGAAATTTTTTCGTGATTTACTCAAAAAGTTAAAAGTGCATACAGCTGTTTTTGGTTCTGGGCAACTCGTGTGTTTGTTTCAATGATTTTTTTTGGTACAGAATCCATGCATTGATAACTGTCAAATATAGAATGTTAAAAAAGCTTGAAGGTTCCATCTAAGAAACCCTGCTTTTCTATAATAGCTTCCAGCAATTTGGTCATTGATATCCTTCCCAAATTTGGTTTTGTTTTAAAATGTGACTCTTTGAGTGATATGATTAGCATATCGTTATATTTGTAAGTTTTAGTGAATAAAAGCAAACAATAATAATAATTTTTAAGTTGTGCATTTGCAAATTATGAGTGGATACTCAATTAATATATAAAGTTTTGTGGGAAATCGCATTATAATAACATTCTACGCTTTTGTGATTTTTGACAATTATTTTCTGTTTGCATATGCTTTTCTGTTTGTCTAAAGCCCTCACAAGAGCTTTGTTTTAGAAGCATTTTTTTGCAAAGAAGTGACTTTAAAAAAGTACCTTTGATTATCGACAGCTACAGCTTGCGTGGTCCACGTAATTCCAAACCATAGTTTAGCATTTGCAACGAAAACTGCTTGGTGACAAAATTCAAGGAATTCACTTCTAAATGTTGAAATTTTTAAAAACAAGAAGTGATCAGAATAACTAAGCTTAGATTGTAGGTGAGGGATTGACTTAAAGAGTCGCATAATTTCTAAGGTTGAATTTCTTCGCAATACAGTTTTTGCTCTGTCTTATGAATGCATGGCTTGGAGTTACATTGTTTGTGAATTAAGCTGATAATAAATAAAGTTATCACATATATATTATATCTAAAACAATCTTTAACAGTGTTTTACCAAAAAATTTTTGGTATGTTTAGCATTCAGTGGAGTAAAAATTTGGTATGTTGATTTGAATAATAGTATGCACAAAAACATGCAAATTTTAATAAATACATTTCCGAAATCTGTTGCACATTTATCACATAAATTTAAATATTTGAAATCTTTATATTGTTTTTGTTTCAGAAACTGGAATAAGATATGCAGCTTTTAAACGAAATTTTGTTTATCCATTGATGATGTTGTTTCCACTACTTTTAACAGTATGAATTTTTCATTATATTTTAGTATAGGTATAAATACATTAAGAATAGTTTTTAAATTTCTACGCAAAATTAAAATGAGTTTAATTTTGTAAACAGTATTCAGTACTTCATTTTATGTGTTTCATTCCATTTTTTGTCTATAAATATACAACTTAACTTTTAATATATATTTACTTATCGGTAGTTGTTTATAGATGCCAAATGTGATGCTTAGGGTTTGGGTTCATTTCCTTGGTAAGACACTGATGTATTTGTGTTGTATATATGTTGTATATGGCATATAATAAAAATATATCAGAGATAAATCAACAAAAATCTATTAATAAATAAAATTATCATCAATCATCCCTAAATGTGAAATCTTTTCTCAAATTTTATAAACCACCCCACCTTGTCATCATTGCCAACAACCTCTCACTATTCATCATATTTTAACTTCTTGTCCTCGTCTTAGACTTTTATATCATCGTCTTTTTAATACTTCATCTCCCACATTGTCCTATTTATTAAATCATCCACATCATTCATCACTATTTATCTTTTTAAATTACACAGGATTTTTACCTCGTCTTTGAAATATAATTTTGTTCATATGTTTTTTAGAATTTTAATGTTGGTTTGAATTACCTTGTGTTTGGCGCAGCTTGGCCATATTTGGCCCTTGTGCCATAAAACCCCACACAACCAACCAACCAACTCAAATTTTATATTTTAATATTCTTTCTATAACAAATATTATTCTCCTGTATTTTTAAATATTTTATTCTATGGGAAAAAAAATATTCTACATTTACCTTCGTTTATGTTAAGTTCATTTAGACAATTTACTAATTTAGTTTGTACTCTTGTTTGGTATTCTACTTGCAATAAATCTATTAAAATTAGATTGGAATTAAAAAAATGTTTTAATTTATTCCCATGTTAACTATTACAGAATTATGTCTTTACTCATATAAGTAGATTCATTGTTATATTATGCAAATAATCAGATGTAATTTGAATAATAAAAGTCAATTGCATTTACTGAATATAAAATTTTTATTTCAAGTATATTTATTGTAATTTATATGCACTCAAAACCCGTTATAATAAACCCTCAGCTGACTGATTCAGAAATTTGCTAAAGCTGAGAATTTACTATATCTGATTTTTCAAATATTGGTAATATGAAACTTCCTGAAGACCTTAAACAGATTTCTGTGCTGAACAAATTAATTACGCTGAATTACAATTAGTAATGGTCAATAATAAAGTGAAAGAAATATTTTTTCTTAAAAAAACAATTAAACAATTTAACTGTACTACTTACATTTATTTATCTGAGGTATAAGAAAAAGTTTTTTATTTTGTTGAAAGCATTGATATTTCAGATACATTTCATCTATCTTATTATCAATAATTAAAAAAAAGAGTCCATTACATTCTTATCCATAGTTTCTGTTGCAAAGAAATTATGCAAAATATTCACAGCTGCCTTATTATCAGAAATTGAAGGACCTGAAGTTACATCACATTCATCTTTTATATATGAATGTCAGGGTGGAAATAAAACCTGAAAAACCGGGAAATCGGGGAATTATCATGGAATTTTTTAATTCTAGAATTATCAGGTAAAAGTCAAGGAAATTTTTTAAATTTCACAAAAAATCAGGGAAATTTTCAAATTTGGATCATTAAAACAACAATTATCGTCTATTATGCCCTTTATTCTGGGTAGTTTAGTTTTCAATATTTCCTTTGAGTTATGTAAAAGATGTTTTTAAAAAAAGCATGGTTATGCACATTTTCATATTTGCAGTTATTTTTGTAAAAATGTGAACCACTGCTGGAATGAGAAACAAAAGCAAAGTGTGTTGGACTTTAGATTGTAAGCAAGATGTGAGGGGCTAATAAATATGAGATTTATTGAAGATTGGAATAGGAAATATGAAGATATAATTTTATTTAAAATTATCCTCAAAAGAAATAATTTGGAAAAACGCTTTTTTTTGCATTCTCTGCTTCCAGAGAATATGTTTAATTACTATTATGCCTGTCGCAATTGTATAATTTATGTTGTATCTGTAAATTATTATTTTAACTGCCAATAAAGTATTGCTTATAATTTTTCATTTATAATGCAATATATTTATTGTTGGCCAGCCAGGCCATCGCGGGCACAGGCTGAATAGGTCTCATCCAGCGGAGGAGGTGTGCTCAAAGGGCAGCCGCCACAGTACTATTGTAGCGTGGATACTTGTTTCTACACAAAGCATGTATTGCAACATTTCTTAATGTAATTCTAAAATCAGGGAAAATTTAATGACACCATCTAGGAAATATCAGGGAACTTTTTTTCCAAAATTGTGTTGCCACCCTGAAGATGAATTGTTACTTAGGTCATTCTGTTCTTTTATAAGTGAAATTGTATCTTCATCACTTGGCTCGCCAGATGTAATTGCATCGTCATCGCAACATTCGAAATGTTCGTTTAGCTTTGAGAGAAAGCATTCACTCTATGCTTTTCTAGCTATTTAGCAATTGGTAAGTTATCATCATCATTAACATTTGATGCATAACCTTCTTCTTGTAGACTTTTCATAAGCCCAGAATGATGAAAACGGTTTTTAGTCATGTATTCGGTGACCAGTCTCCAAGACTGCTCCAACAAAACAACTGCATCCAAAAGAGCTGTTACAATACAACCCATGTTTTATTTTTGTAGCACTTCAAGATACGCACTATCAACTTCTACTTGTAGTGACATTTTAGGCTACAGATCATACCTTGATCCATAGGTTGAAGCACTGATGTTGTATTGGGGGAGTAGGAAGGCTAGCTTGATGTATTGAAAATTTTTTTAGGCAGTGCAGGTGTCTATTAAAAGAAGAATTTTATGCTTTTTTTTTGTTTGTTTGACAATGCACTATACTATTGACACAGCTGTTCTTTAAACAATTTGAATGTCCTCCACGCTTTTTTGTTTGCTTTGTATGCCACAGGTAACATTTTAAAAGTCCCTTTGTTTTGCGATTTGGCAATCGCAGTCAATATTCTTTTCACCGAGCCATTCATGTTGGCTCGCACAAGAACATTTATTCTGACTTTGGACATTTTAAATCTTTGGGATGTTCACAAGTCAAACAATAATCAGCAATAGAATGAAAGGAAGGCAAAGAATATATGCTGACCATTTAAACAGGGGAAATTGAGGAGCTGAGCAAGGGAGTCTACTGTCACCTTTGAGGAAACCGGCTTCTGTCAAAGGAACGAAGGATAAGGAATGTGGTTAGGGCTAGTAAAATTTCAATGAAAGACTTGAAACTAAGCTTGAAAAGTTCTAATTTTAGTTCGCAATATCCTAATTCCTTACTTTTGAAGATTGTTACAAGCATTTGAAAATACATGTCTGACATAGGAGTTCGGTTGGGACCATTTGAAAAGTTCGTTACAACTGAGGCATCGTTATATTCCGGTTTCGTTATACCGAAATTTGACTGTATATGATAAATTTTGGAAATTTTTTATCCCAGTAAAAAATTTAAGATTATTTTTTTTAATAATACTTTTTAAGAAGTTAGAAATAAAATATACAGTTGTGGATAATTCAGTTAATAATAGGTGTATTTTTTAATACTGTCAATGAAATTGCATTAATTTTTAATAAAAATTTCAATGCAAAAACTTTACGAGGGTAAAAAAAACCTCAGCATCCTGTTTGACTTTTTCTTTTTTGATAACAGATGACAATACTAACATTTTCGTAAAGGGATAAAAAATGCATCGAAGAATGAAAAACATCACATATTAAGTTAATTATTCATTTAAAAAACAAGATATTATAACGTTTTTGGAAAAATTAAGTTAAGAAAAATTGCAAGAATAATAACGAATTTGTAAAAGTATAGCTAAATTTTACACTATTTATGTGTAATTAAATAAAAGTTGGGACCCTTGAAGACGGGGCCCTATACCCGGGCCTAATGGTAAATCAGGACTGCTAAAAACCAATGATCTAAACTATCCTTTCGAAACCAGTTGGTATGTCTTGAAAAAGAAAAAGCGTATAAAAAACAGCCCAGAGGAAACTGGTCTTTTAGCTCCACATGAATCCGATGCCCCTCCTCCTTTCTTGTATTCTTTTACTATTTATTACTTTACCTGTCAACTCAAACTGAGAAACTGGAGAACAAATGCCACCATCTAGAAATCCCCATACTTTGGGATATGGAAGAAAGAGCCACCACATACAATGGCTAAATCCACAAAACTCGTCTTGATTTTCTACAATTTCTATGCTTATAACTTGAGTCCAAATGAACTTTTTAAGATGGAATTTGCAGCATTAAAAAAAAAAATGTTTGCAAAATATGCAAATAATTTTATTTTTAAAAATTATTTTTTAGAATTTTTTTAAATTAGCTTAAATTGAACCACTATTAAAAGGTAGTGGGTTAAAAAAAATAATGGGTTAAAGAGAAAAATGAAGATTGTATGCATTTGGAGAACCTCTTGGACTTCAATATGCAAAAAATCATAAGTTAATAAATTAAAAATTAAAGTCGGATAAAAGTGTCCCATAGAGACAACATTAGAGGCGATTATCGGTTACCCAGACTTAAAACTTCCCCTTAAAGCTTTTGTAAAACAAATTTCTTATGTATTCGCTTTGCCTGTTTTCTTCATGAATTTTAAAACGCATATTTTTGTATGTATTGTATATGTTTTAGTTTAACCTTCTAAGGTTTTTGAAGGCCTGTAAAATCCATGGATCTCCAGATTTCATAACAATGCACATATACTTTAATGCACTTTACTTACAATTCTGACATTTTGTAAGCATAACATTTTCTAATTTAACAAATTGTAAATATTCCATTTCAATGTATTTGAATTGTTTATTAAAGTTTTAAATTAGAACTTTTAATGATTATAGGTCCTGTCTGTACTAATGGTAATACAAAATTCTTTGGAGCTATGCTTTGGAATTAAAGCCTTGCCAACATATTCCCAGGTTTGTATGTGTTTATAATGTAGTGTGTCTATAATGAATTACAAAAAAACCTGTAAAGTTATTAATAATGTTTATATAGAATTGCAATTATTATTTCAGTAGGGTATTTGACTAATTATTTTTATACTTCAAATAATACTTGTGCATAAAAAAAACGGGTGTTTTCATTTGTTAAAAACAATGTACAAAAATGCTAAAAAGTGCATTCTAAATTCAAATGAAAAAAAAATTCCATCAAAACGCTCCTTTGTCATGTAGTATTGCACTACGTCACTATTGACTAACAACTTTGATCACAACTTTCTCTTTAATAAAAAGTAAGCATTACAAAGTAGTTTAGATAGGTTTATATAATTTTTTCATATGCCATCTATTAATTAAATTATAATTAGTAGTGTGATGAAATCAGGTATGGCCAAGGTTTCAAATATTTTTATTCTTTGTTTTTAAAAGGATTCAAATTTATTAATATGTATGGAAATTTCAATTTTTTTTTCACGTTTATTCCGAGTTGTATTTAACTTGCGGAGCATCAAGTCCAATATGGGCGGAACAGACCTATATTATTTACAAAATTTTAGAACTGCATCCTCTTTTAAATGTAGTGAGATTAACTTACTTTTAATAATACCTGTACCTGATTCGATTATTTCATGATATGAAGATTTGAGTTAATTCAACGAAATTTTTGTATTGTCACCTTTCCCCCTTTCCATTGTCAAAATGAAATGGCAACCTAATTTTATTCGCTCTAATCAATTTCTACCTAATAAGATTTTTTTTTTGATTTGCAGTACTTTTAACATTTATATGTTGTAAAACATACTCTTTATTTTGATATTTAACTTTCATGTAAATTTTTACGTTTAACTTCTAATTTTTCCCCAAGATATATGCTAAGGGATAAATTAGTTGGAATGATTTTTATTCACTTTAACTCGAGAATACTACAATTAGTTTTTTCGGGGATCATTGATGTACAAGCACCTGTATCTATTCGTAATTTCATTTTACAACCTTCTATTTCTACCTCACACACAATGAAGTGGAGATTTTGATTTCGCTTGTTTGACGAGCACACTTTTGTTGATCAATTTTATAGCGATTCGTTTCTACCAAATACAATTGGACATAAGAATCATCTTCTTCATTGTAAGTTAAAATAATTTAAAGCTGAAGGGTTATTTTCAAGATGTTCAACTTAATTATTTTTCAATTTAGAGTGACATGCCCTTTTAATGAGACCTATCTTATAACAGCAGTTACATTTAAGTATTTTATAACAGCATATATTTGGCAAATGTGAATTAAAATTACACTGTGAGCATTTAAACTTAATCTTGTTAGGGATTCTAAATAACTTTGCTTTAGCACTTTTCACTGAATTTACTTCATTTGAGAAATGACTTGCTTTGGGAAAACATTATTTTGTTTTGGGGCTATAATTAACAGCTACATCGCACACTTGCAAGAATATCATGCCTTCTACGATTAATTTTTGGCACAACTCTTCTAAAACACTACTAACCAGGTGATCATGTAACACTTTTTTAAGAAGTGATCAAATTGACTTGTAAAAGACAAGTATTTTAATGCACAATATAATGTATTCTTGAACTGATTCTGAGGGTTTTTGGCTTCTTGTATTGCATATTTTTCGTTTAAGGACAGTCAATCTTTTTGGTTTAAATAGCTTTAAGAAAAAATCTCATGGTGTCATCTCATTTTACTGTCTTTTTTATTTGTAGGGCAAGTTTCGAATCACACTGTATTGTATTTTAAAAAATCAGTCATCAAATGGTTACTAAACAGTTTTTTAAGAATATTTTGAAAAGGCTGTTTTCCAATTTGGATATAACCAAATTACAAACTTTTTAGCAGAAATGTGTTGCTAAGAATGATTGATATTCTATTTTTTTAAAAATAATTGCACACATGTTTGTATGTATTTACAGACTATTATGTTAATTGGTTTTGTATAGCATAAAAAGTTTATTCTTTAAAAATAATTTGTAATAAATGTTGAATTAAACAGTTTATTCAATAGTTTTAACCAGTAACAAACAATACATGCTTTATGATTATATTGTAAAATTATGTTTTTGTATTGTTTTAGAATATTTCTTTGGGTATCAACTCTCTTTCTTCACTTGGTCCCATTGGAGCAGCCATAGAAATTATTCTAATATTGTATCCTTTTTTAAAATCTCCCTCCCCATTGTGGGGTATTGCTTTATTTCCTAATTGTTTACAAGAAACACCTACATTTTTTTTGTTCAAACAAATAAAAATTAATTTCCATTACTTTTCAAATAAAAATGAATTTTTATTTGTTTGTTACGATTTTCAAATAATTTATAAATGTTACATGTAATAAACTAAATATTTCTGCTTATTTTTCATATTTTTAATGAGAAACTGTTATTGAGTATTGTTAGCTGAACATGCAATTCTAATATGTGACCTTAACTAGTAGGTATCTTTGGTGTACTTCAATTATAGGATTATACTCGCTACCTTTGTTTCGTCGCCTGAGGCCAACATTGCATAATACAACTATGACTCAGGTGATTGGAAACTGTGGAGTATTGCTTGTATTGAGTTCTGCCTTGCCTGTTCTTGCTCGTAGTTTAGGTAAATATTCAAATTGTTTATATACTATTTACGTTTAGTTAAATATTTTCTAAAAGTTGTATACACAGATGGGAATTTCTGCATTTAATTCATAATGCAAACCTTCTAATTGGCTGACAAAATAAATATGTGAATGTTCATTCCTTAATAGTTGTATTAACACTGCTATTAACTTATTATATAAACAATAAAATAGTATTTTTGTTACAGTGAAATACGTTTTGAGACTGATCAATGAAGTCAAAATAATCTTGAAATGACATACCTATCAAGACAAATTATATATATATATATATATATATATATATATATATATATATATATATATATATATATATATATATATATATATATATATATATATATATATATATATATATATTAATTTGTCTTGATAGGTATGTCATTTAAAAATTATTTTGACTTCATTGATCAGTCTCATAACATATTCCATTGTAACATGGTTCGCACAGTCCTTAAAAGTTCTTAAGAACTACTTAATTTAAGTAGGTCCTTAATTAAGGGCCCTTAAAGTCCTTAATTTTCGTCCAAGGTCCTTAATTTTTGTCAAACATGTTTTTTTTTACTAATTCACATGGGTGGTATTTTTCCTTGTCTAACCCGAAATTCTGAGTTTTTTTAATTTTCGAACTCAGAATTCCGGGTGCATTAAAATTATTGAAATGTAGAATTCCGGATTTTACGATGATCGTGTCCACTTTTGACCGTTTTACGTAAGTGTAAATCGGCAAGAATGGACGTTTTTAGTATCATCTCTTTTGTTCGATGTTTTAGTCGGTGGTATTTCATTATAATACACTACACTTCGTCATTGGAAAATCTCAAGTTCGTTTGTTGTTTTGTGAAGAATCAATACTCATACGAGGAAATTCAGAAGAATGTAGCATCTTTAAGGGATAGGAATTCTGCGCCAGAGTTTTCCGGAAGTGATATCTTGTGCCAACTTGCTACAAAACCCCACTGACTTTTGATTATGTGCCAATTTTGCACCAAACAATGTGCGATTCTCCGCTAACGGCGCCAAAAAATTTAAGAGGTTCTTAAAAATTATCGAGAGGTCCTTAAAAAGTCCTTAAGACTACTTAATTTTTACTTTTGAAAATCTGTATGAACCATGTGTAATGAAAATACTATTTTATTGTTCATATAATGTGTGTGTGTGCGCTCGCGAATATATTTCTGTGTTCTGTTCTAGAACAAGAAGGACCAATGCCCAATGTTAATGTAATGCAACATTGGTCCTTCTTGCTCCAAGTTACAGATTTGATAAAAATGGTATTTATTACTGATATTGGTTAATCGATTGCTAAAAAGTCTTGTGTTTACTGCTAAAATAGACAATAAAATTTAAACTATATATTAGAAGCTCAGTTGGTTAAGACTTGTTAGTAAATATTTGTCTTAACACACAGACTAAATGTACAATTTTTTAAAAAATTGATGACTAAAGTAATTCATATTTTAATTTGAACTTTCCAAATCCACTAATTTTTCTGTATGTTAAATTTTAGGTATTACAAATTTTGATTTGTTGGATGACTTTGGTCGGATCAACTGGTTGGGAAATTTTTATATTGTGTTGTTTCACAATGTAGTCTTTACAGTCACAGCTATTCTTTGCTTGGGAACTAAAATAACGTCTGCTGTACGCAATGAGTTGTATTTTAGGTTACGGAATATACATCGATATTCAGTTTTCTATGTAATCTTCTGAACTTAATTGTGAACATTAATCTATTTGTTGCTATTTATTTTTAAATTCAAATGTTCCTCTAACTAGTAGACTTGTACATTTTGTACTGTAACTGTGATAAATATTTACAAAAGAACTTATTTATTAACTGTGTAATGTGACTGTTATTCAAATTCTTTTACTTTTGGCATTTTATGAAATGCTGTTTATTATAAATTAGGTGTTTTGTTTCTTAAAGTGTATTAAAACGAACCTGCTGAATTTTTATACCAATGAATTTACATTTTGATCAATAATGAGTTATATGTTAGCTTCATCTAAAAGATTATTCTGTAAATATTCAGTTTTAAATTCATTTTAAGGTTGTTTTATATAAGGTTGTTGAATAATGTGCCTGATGCTTTGCTCAACTCTAAATAAAATTAATTTATTGAACAAGTTTAGGTAGATAATTTTTTTTTCAACCAATTGCGAAATTTACACATTTTTGTGATTAGGTGTGTTGATACAAGTATCACTATGATCAGTTACTATTTTTTTTATATATATTTATAAGTTAATTACTACTCATCATATCAAATGTATATATATATGTAATGTTTAACCATGATTGTACCTTTAAAATGTATTGCCCTTTTCTAGTCCCTTGTAAAATATTATTTAATATTAGTATGAGTTTCGTAAGATTTCAAATTTTATTAATTTATGTTTTAAAAAAACATCAACCATTGGTATGAATTCCATTAATATGGTGGCTTAAATGGAATACTATGTAATTATATAAATTTGAATTTTGCAGGACTGGTCTTTGTCATTATTGATATTGCTACAGTCCAATAAAATTGAAAAGCATTTTAAAAGTAAAATAGTAATTTAACACTAACACATTTACACATGCACCTTATTAATGAATTGTATAATACTTTTCTATGAATTTTTTAAATGTAACTTATTTTTTTTAAAATTGCGAAACCTGGTGCTTTTTAGAAATTATATTAAAATAAGACTCGTTTCACAATACCAATTCTATATTTTAACATGTATTCACAAAAAAAGCACCATGATCACTAGATTTATTTAAAAATAAACTTTTACATTCCATTGAGAAAAAGCAACCTAATATATTGTGAGATAAAAAGTAATTTTCTTTTAAAATTTTATTTTACTGTAATTTTTTTTAATAAAATATCCCCCTTCCTCAAGAGAAAACTCAGATTTTTTGTGTAATAGCAAATACCGACAATGTTTGATCCGCAATTTGTTGTTTTGCTTCTTCAGTGCTGGTTTTGTCATTATGATTCTGTGAAAATTTTCTTAACTACTTTTTATATTCAGCATGTTCGTTTTGTTATGTAACAGGTAGTTTGAAATTAGCAGTTACATTCATCATTTGGTTTCGGGAGGGTTTTGATATAAATATGAATTTTAAATATTTATGAGCTTTCTATGTGTCAAAGTACAATTTATGGGCTTTCAAGGCTGTGATGGTTTTGATAATCAATTTTATGTAGTTCGAATTTGGCATATCCACTTTCATTATACACATGTTATTTCTAGTTGATATTTAACTATTAAAACATCATTAAGGTCAGTACTTTTATACCCAATGCATTCATTTTGAAATGCTAGTCGTTTGAAAGAAATGTCAATGTAAATGTTGTACAGCAATGTCATTTATTGTATCATAACTCTTATATTATTATTTTATGTTTTTCTTTTACGACTATATTTAAGATTTTAAAAATCTTTTGATTGGTCCCTTAATTAATTAAAAAAATGTATTTTATTACTTAATAGAAATTTTGGCATTGCTTATATTGATATGAAATTAAGATATTTATTATTTTTTCAATGTACAAAAATACAATATAATTCTATATTTTTCTTATTGCTGCGACTATTCCTAACCAAAGATAAGCAAAAATATATTTCATAAATTGTGTGCTACTGTTGTGAGTTTTTAGCCAGTAAATGTATGCTAGTCCGGTATACTGTGACTGTTGTAAAGGTTTGTACATGTTTCAGACTTAATTTAAATGAGCTTTTAATTTATTTCCATTGACTTTTTATGTGTGTTTTATTTCTTGATTGAAAAAATGAATTATTTTCCTAAGTTATGGTAATTTATTAAATGAAATATTTATTAAAAGTGTATAAAATAAGGAATTGTATATTTAAAATTTTATCGCTAATTTTACAGTTCAAGTAACTTTAGTTTTGTGACTAATGTTTCAAGTTTGAAACTTTTTACATTTGTACTTGTATCTCTTGTGCTATAAATAGTTTTATTTAAAAAAAATTCTTTTGAATAAGTAAAATTTAAAAAAAAATTACTTCTGGTTAATTTCAATATATTAAAAAGGCACATTTTGGATACTGAAGATACTACACATTTAGATAATAAAAATTAAATTTTAATTTTGGAACTGTTTTACATACTTTGTTTACAATATTTATTATAGTTTAAAAATTGAATTAAAATTCTTAAATTTTTATTTTTCCTTTATTCTATGTTTGAAGACATTTTAAAAGCCCCCCCCCCCCAAAATAAGATTTTAAAACTTTAAAATAAAATTAATAACTTTATTTCCAACTGAATGTAAAACAATGATTTTCTATATTTTTACATTTTTTATATCAAAAGTAATATGTATACAATTTTTATTGCTTTCATGTTTTCTTATTTAAAATATTTATACTTACTTCTTTGAATAAGTAAAATTTTTTAACTTAAAAAATTTCGCTTAAAATTTAAACAATTAAGTTTTTAATCAATATGAATCTCGTATTGTAATTTAATGTTTAAATCCTAAATTATACTGAACAAACATATTTGATTATATATATATATATTTTGAATTTAATGAATTATTTATATACAAACTGAACAAAAGTACACATTCTGAAGTTTAAAATATTTTATGTTTCATGTTAAAAGTGTGTGTTATGTATATATGTACACACCTGTAATTTTTTTGTGTTAAATGTACAAATTGTTTATAGTACATTATTATTTTAGCGACATCATTTTTTGTTAAATGTACAAATATTTTATGACATGTCTTTTAACAAATACTCAATTCAGATTATTTATGACAGTTTAAACATTTACCTACAAAAATTATTTATTTATACAATATATTTTTATTTTGTGAATGGACTTTTGTATTATAATGTATATATGTACTGGATTTATATATTTTTAAACCTTTTACATTACATGTTTATGAATTCATTATAAAAACTTTTGCTTTATTGAATATTCCTATGGAATGTGTACTATGCCAAAGGTTAGTGCTGGATTCTTCTATACTCATATTTATAAATTCACTGTTTTGCTCATTTGACTTTTATTTGAATGAAATTAAGAACATATTGGAAAGAGAGTTGTTACAGTTAATGCAGTATGATTATGTTATTTTTTTTTAAGCATTGCAAAAAAAAAAATTGCTCAAAATAGTTTTAAAAAAATATAAAATGTTAGTATAAAATCAATTACTAGTAATTTTTATTAATTCTTGCCTTCTCTCTAGTCAATGTCTTCCCTCTATTTACAAAATACTTTAACAAAAAATATTGATATAGTTTATTACTGAAATATTTTCCTACACTTCCTTGTTAAACAAAAATATGGCTGATTATTTTAACCCTCTAAAACATGTCTAGGAATTAGATCATAAGTTTTTCCAGAAATACACACCATTTTTAAGTTCGTAAAAATACTTTTATTTTTTAATATTTTAATAAATAAAAGGTTTTAATTAAAAACAAAATCATATAAATTTTTAAAAAATATAATTTAAACTCTTCTACAGAGAAATGATTGTTTGGAGGGTTTAGAATTCAGGTCTAGGAGCATTTCCTAGTTTCTAGGTTTAAGTTAGCATTGGTATTACCTAATTTTAATTCAATACAATCTGATAATTTTATTGTCAATATGCCTACTTTGGAAGTAAATTGAACATGACATGTAGTTCAATTTATTTCCCAAGTAGTCATAACTCCTTGAAATGGTAAAATGCAGATGTTTTTTAAGCTTTTATGTGCAGAGCAAATAAATATATAATTACATTTTTTGGTTAGAAATATAATAAATAAAAAAAATTGCAATTTTATTAAAGCATTTCATAATTTCCTATTGAATTTTGTTGCTATTTACATTTGTTACCAATTTTTAGTATACTAGGAGGGTCTGCGGACCACCTTTTGGAAACCACTGGTTTAGATTTTTAAAAGTAAATTTTTGATCTTGCTTCAATTTTTTCAGAATATGTTGCAAATCATGCATAATGGTTTGCAAATATGTGACGAGACTCGCCACCTTTATGCATTTGAGCTATGTTGTCTTTCCTCCTCTCTAATAAGATTGCTAGTTTTGTTTCTTTACTCCCCATTGCTTAAATACTGCACTAATTCCTGAAGTACAATGCATTTCACCATTAAAAAAAGTAGTATTTGAGTTCTGAGGGTAATTGGTATTAAAATAAGTTCAAAAACAAAAATGTCAATTAGGAAGTAAAAATAACATTGCATCTCAAAGTTTGAATACTATATAAAAATACTAAAACTAAAATTCAAAACATTAAAATTATTAAATAAATTTTTAAATACAGGTGCTTAATTAAAAAAAAATGTAAAATCTACTAAATGAAATTTGATGAATTATGGCTCAATTGAAAGAGCTCATGTCCAGGAAAGAAATTTGTGTTAGAAAAACAAACATCTTATCAAATAATTAGAAAACGAAGATATTAAAAATAAACATTGCTTTTAAACAATATGCATTTATCCTATAATGTAAAATAAACTTGCTACAGAGTTCCAGTAAATTCAAGATTACAAGTACAGTAGAATTCTAATTATCCAGATTAATTGGAATCAGATCCCATCCGGATAATGGGATGAAAATTCATGAAATAAAAATATTTCTTTGTAATAAAAACGAATTTTGCCATGGTATATAATGTATGACTATTAAAAACTTTTAAAATGCGGATTTTTCTGCTTATTTTTTTTCTTCTTTTTCTCAATGCAATCCGGATAATTGGCAATCCTTTTTGTTTAATCCGGATAACTTGAGTTTGGATAATTGAATCGAAAAATGTAAAAAGGGGATATGTTTTATAGACTTAACATTGTATATATATCCCTTTTTTTACATCTTCCAATTCAATTGTAGGTGTACTGTAATTTATAAGTTTGTTAAGTATTGGGCTAAAAGTGTGAAGAAATATATTAACTGAAAAAGTTAACTTAATTGTAGAGAAAATTCCAAGTAACACAACATTAATGTAATAACATCCACTTTATTATTTAAAATAAATAGGTTTTCTTATTACTCATTCAGAAGTTTAGACCCCAGTTCATATAATGGTACTTATTAAACGTAAGAAATATTTATTTTGTATGTATTTGTTACCATTAAGAAAAAATGGCCGAATATGTTGCACATTTTTAAAACGTAAATTTAATACTATTTTTTCAAAGATGAAGTATTATATACACATGTATGGTTACTGTTTTACGGAAAATTTCAATTATTTGGGGATTTTTATAATTTTGCTTCACCACACACATTTTTGCATTTTTCAGCTTGAAGGGACCATTACCATTTTAACTTTTTATTTTTGACTTTTGGAATCAAAATTTTAATGTGTATAATTTAAAATTATATAAAAGAACAATATTTCATACAAAAATTCCATAATTGTTTGTATTTTTTCCATAATGTAAACTTTTTAATTTTTTAAAGCTTTTTTTTTAATGCTAAAGCTTTTATATATATATATATATATATATATATATATATATATATATATATATATATATATATATATATATATATATATATATATATATATATATATTCACTAAAATGTTTTTTCATATATTTTTAACTTTAACATTAAAATATTGTATACTACATGCATTTTATTTCTATATAAATAGTTATTCATAATAAACATTATTTTCCCTAAATCTAAAATTTTTTGACTATATATAAATATTCGCTAAAATATTTGCTACTACTCATAGAGCTAATTTATAATATACACATATTTTATAATATGCTTAAAAATTATACATTTCTCATTGCATTACTTGTTTAAAAAAAACTTATCAAAGAAAACCAAACACTAAGAAAAAACGATTTAAAATTTCCTTTCCTTGAAAAACATGCTTGTCATCCAGCATAAAATCTCAATAACTCATTCAAAACATAGATGCAGTTTTAGAATTTTCCAAGCATATTTAGAAAATTCCAAACTATAATTTTAGTAAATAAAATAAAATGTGAATTTGTTTGAATACTGTGTCCCCTTAATAAAACAGCTTCCAACATAAGTGTCCTATAAAAAAATTAAAACTATTAAAAATAAAATGAATTTCATAGATATCAGAGTTTTACTTTTTGAGCCCTCCAAAAAATTGAAAGAATAAAGACTATGACGATAGTGTCAGTTATATGTTTACAATAGAAATACAAAGAAATAAAACATGCAAACACTTTAAGAATACTGTGTATTCTCTATATATGTTATTGTCATGGAACTTTCTAACATCTTTGTTCTTTCCTGAGTTTTGTATATTTATTTTCTAATGTCATGAAAATTCTTGTATTTTTGTAAATTTTCATTTCAAGTTTCTTTTGAATTTGTCAATTTTTGAATGTATGTATACTTCCCCCTTGAATCATTTACTTACAAATTACTTTTCTCATGAAATCCTGAGCACCTCGTATCAAAAAGACTTTGCACTATAACGTTAATTCCAACAAGATTAACTATCTGAAATTTTGGTTATGCATTTTAGTTCAGATATATAATTAGTTTATTATAAATTTTATTTATATTTTTCTAATGTCAATGCATTATGACAAGATTTTTAGTGTAGATGATAACTATCTAGTTTTTATTATATAGTGCTATGATTGACATTTCAAAGTAATATTTAATAGTACAATTTGGTAACATAACTTTTTGTATATAACTGTATTGGTTTTGTTATTGTAAATGGCTGAATAAAATATATTTTTATGTACGAAACATACATTGTATGAGTTATTTTCCAATTTATACCTGTAGTAAACCGCAGGAATTTTGAAGAGCCTCATTAATATTAGTATTTTAATGTAGGCAGGTTGGTTGGCAAGTGGTATAAGTCCAAAAACAGAGTTTAGACACATGAGCATTTAAAGTTTACAACTTGAATATAATGTTAAGTGGAATGATATTCAATTCATTATTGTATAACCTATTGAACTTGTAGCCTCATGTTCATTGCTCATGTGTTTATCAGACTTTTATTTAATTAAAAAAAATCAAGTATCTAATGTTAGTAAATAGTGATTGTATATTTTTTATTTCTTATTATTTTTCATTTTCGAAAATTAAATATGTAGCTATCGCTTGATTTGTCGTATAAGTTTCAAATAAAGATTTTCAGAGTTTGATTTTTCCATTTAAAAAAAATTATATTTTCCTGGTTGGTCTTTGATTTTAATTCATTTTTTTATACAGTTAAAATTTTTCGCTTGTGGCTCTCCGAAACTTACAATATGGTATAAAGTTATTCGCATAATTTAAAATCCCAAGTATCTTGTGCTAGTAAATATTTTGATTGTATGTTTTTATTTCTTATTATTATCTACTTCTTTAAGTTAATTATATTTCTATCGCTTGCTTTGTTATACAAGTTTCAAATAATGATTTTTATTGTTTAATTTTTAAATTTTATTTTCTGTTCTTACCTGGTTTTTATTTCATTTGAATTCGTTTTTTCTATACGGCTAGAATGTTGCATTTGTAGATCACCGAAACTTGCAATGTGGTAAGAGTTAATTGTATAGAAATAATCGCATAGTTTTACATGCTATTCTTTCTCAGCGATTAACTCTATACCACATAATAATAGTTTATTTGTTGTTAGAAGCAAGACACGTTAAATTTTGTTCCATATGTTTATTGTAATAACAATACATAAGTGGAAATTTTTTCATTCACCTCAACAAATATAAAGTTAAAGAAAAGAAACGTAACACTCTACAGAGAATGAATATGCATTTAGTAAAAGTTTATGCTAAATATTGAACATTAATAAAATGCAATTATTGATATATAACCAGAAGGATGTAAGGATGAAGAGTGGCTATCCACACAAAATGTAAAAGTTTTAATCAAATAGGAGTGGCTATCCTGACACACAAAGAGTATTACTTGGAGTTGCTATCCTGACAAAGTGTAATCTCCGTTTTTACCCAATTTGGAGTGACTATCCTGACACAAAGAGTATAGCTTTCCATTTATACTCAAATGGCAGTGGCTACCTTGATATTGACAATGTCTTCCGTTTTTATTTAAATATACGGCGCGCATGCGCATTAGATTATGAAATCGTATTTCTTAACAAGAGCATTACTCTATAGTAAGCCCAATATGGCGGCTTCATTTATATCTTTCCCTCTTCTTGAGTGTCGTTGTTCTGCACATTGGTG
Source organism: Troglohyphantes excavatus (assembly GCA_963932185.1). NCBI lineage: Eukaryota > Metazoa > Arthropoda > Arachnida > Araneae > Linyphiidae > Troglohyphantes > Troglohyphantes excavatus. The sequence goes on along the minus strand of OZ010676.1, from coordinate 5,660,052 downwards.
TTGATATGACCACTCCTGTTTATTTTATTCTACTAGGTTTATTAAATTATATTTTCATAAAGTTCAAGAAGAAACTTTTAATTAAATTTAAGTCATTTGTTGTATATTTTACTTAAAATGCGATAGTTCATCATGCAAATAATACATCATGTTGCACACAAAGCAAAAACTTACCGCTTGGGTGTCTTAAGTAATCTAATCTACTGATAACATGTATATTAATTTACTACATCACATTGATATTTCAAAATTTTTAAGCACATATGATTATTAAAACTTTTGCACTGTGTAAAGTGCTTAAAGAAATATACTATCAAACACATTCTACTAAAATTAAACAAATATAAGTGGATATTAGTGAAGAAATAAATTCTATACTATTACATAACACTTGTTAATGCGAGAAAAGGTTCAAAATAATCTGACTTTTCATTTTTTTTTATCTTCCTTTTAAGACATTTCTCGAATATTTAAATCCTTCCCCTCTGATGTATGTCATAATAAAGTTCATACATATTTATACTCGAAAGTATAAACATAAGTATATATCAATAATAAAATACAACAAAATTATTAATTTGAACAGTTTTCAAAAATCGAAAAATCGTTAAAAATTTAGTAAAATTATTACAAGATGTTTGCTAGGAAAGTAGATGTCACCACGCACTTAGTTGAACTATCATCCTGGGTTGTCATAATTTTTTTTTAATATATATCACCTTCCTATAAATAATATATGTTGCAATATTCTTCACTGGGTTACATTATTCATGCCAAATGACCTCTTTAAAGGACAACTTTCTTTACCAGCTTTTGAATTTCAAATAGGTATGTTTTTCAGAGTCATTGAAATTTCAAGAATTTATATTAAAAAATCTATATCCTATACTTTGTATCTTAAATTACAGCTCATTTAGTTGTAATGTCATGTAACTTAATGAGTTACAATACAATTCGAGTTTAAGCTTCATTTACCCTTCTTTAAAAGTTATCGTCAAAAATGATGTGGAAGTCAAAGTAGAAATTGAATGAGCCACTATACTGCTAATTGTTTTTATTATACTGTGTAAGGAAAGACCCGAGTGTAATTTGATTAAATGAAATACATTACTATTACACGAAGTACGAATTAGATATGTGCTTCAGACATAAATTATGACCTAGTTTCCAGAATGACTTGTATATGAATATATTCTACAAATAAAAGTAGTTTATAATAATTATTTACAATGCAAATACAAATAATTGCAACCAACTTTAGGTTCTAGGCCCATGGAAGGTTGGTCCTGTAAATCTAGCCCGTACAAGCAGCTTCAAATATGTGGTTAGACGTTTTATTTCTTCGTATGTTGAAGATAAGTACATTTGCGTACTCAAATTATGAGTCTGATGGACGTTTGTTTTCGAAATGAAGGTAAATTAAAACAATTAAATCTTTATTAATTAACAATACCAAATAATAAATAATTCATGAAATGCTATCCTATATATACATCACTATATATATTTAGTTGTTAATGCTAATGTCTAAGTCTCTACCTACCTTCTAGTCTATTTCTACCTTCTAGTTTACGTCTAAGTATATATATGCATACATCTAAATATATATAAATGCATTTGTCTGGAAATGTAAGTCTATGTGTGCAAGTGCACCATAGATTATATAGTAAGCGTAACAAGAGAGAGAGAGAGAGCAGTACAATGTAATGAAAGTTGACAGTTTATTTTAAGCCTAGGTTATTGCTTAAGCTAAGTCTATTTTAGTGTAAGTTGAAATCTATATGCGTAAACCTGATTCTATAGCTATGCATTTGTGTATATATATATAAATCCATACGTGCTAAAACATGTGCCTGTGTATGGAAGTAAGATTAATAAGAAATAAAGAACGAGCAGTACAATGCAGTGGCGGCTCGTGCACTACAGCAAGTACAGCCGGGCTGCACCTAAATTTATTAGTGTATTTTAAAACTAAAATTATATATTTTACTAATTTTCTTAAATGAAGATTAGAATTGGAAATGAAGATGAAATTTCAACTCAACTTTCAAACAAAACTCAACTTTCAAAAATCTCCGATAAATAGCAAACCAGTTTCCGTAATGCACAAATTCAGGAGAGGAAAAACTCCATTCAATCAAAATTGCAGCCAAAAAGCGAAGTTCGAAATCGGCTGCATCGTTGCCATGGCAACCTGACGTAGTATGACTTCACCAACAAGCTAAAATGGAGGATGTGACGACACAAACGTAGCACGAAAGGATTTTTTCAAATTAGCTGTACTAGGGATTTGAATTAAATGATTGGTTCATTGCTGAATCGGCGAGGTGAAGGAAAACGATAATTTCGAAGAATCTCTTCAAACGGAAATAGTTACCGATAAGCTTGCACGTGTGTTGTTGTTTCTATACATAAATTAATATTAAAATTGAGCGATTCGCAAGTTTGATAGGAGGATTGATTTAATTTTCAAAAAATAAGTAAGTGTTTTCTATTATTTTTACTTGTTATCTTTTATAAAAGTTGAAAGGAAACTTTGATTTGAGTTGGAGTAATAAATTTTAAAGAATGTCCGTTCATGTATGGTTGTGGGAAAAGGCGAAAGGGGAGTGGAGGGGGGAGGTACATGTTTTCGGCTGCACTAACATTTTTGACCACGGGCCGCCACTGGTACAATGTATTGGTATTTTATTTTAGGTCTATGCTATATTTAAGTTTCAGCATAAGCCTGATGCGTCAGTGGGAAGTGAAATTCTATATCCATATATTTGTGTGTGTATATAAGTCTATATGTGAATGCGTGCTATAGCTTATGTCCAAGAACCCGAGAACAAGATAATGAGAGGTATAACGTAATGACAGTTTATTTTAGGCGATATTTGAAACTATAAAATACATAGGGAGTCCGCAGATTTCAGCTGAAGTAATAGATTTTTAAAGTATAAATAGTTTATTAAAAAACTCAATATGGCAAGGTTTTCGCATAACTGTTAATAAAGTTTTAGTGTTATATTAAGGGGGTCCGATACCCAAAATTCGCAAAAAAAAGCCATTTTTTTTATATTTAAAAAATAATATTCAAACTTATCTTAATAACTCACAAAAAAACTGCTTCAAAAAATTCCTATTACTTTTTTAGTTATGAATGTTTTAATGATGTGTTCCTATAACATAGTTGTATCATATGTAAACTTTAAAAGCAAATATCTCTGTTCGTGGTTTTGAAATTTAATGAACACTAAAAATGCTAAGGCTTTTTTACTATTATACTTAAAATCATAATTTTTGTGTGTATAGCAAGATAAATATATTTTAAATAGATGTATGCATTCAGATTTCCTATTTTTACCATAATTTGTTTTTTAAAACCACTTAAAATTGAATTTTATTTTTTTTCGTCAATTTTTTTTCCAAAATTTCTAATATATTTTATTTTTTTAAAGTGATGTATCTGAATCAAAATTTGAATGCATACATCTATTTACATATTATTCAAGATCTTAAATAAAAAAAATTGCTTCAAAATATTGAAAAACAAAAAAGGAGTAGAAATTTTAAAATTGTTAAAAAATTTACTAAAATTTTAATTTAAAAATAAATGTGCAATTAAAAAAAAAAATTGAGCGTCTTAAAATGGTTTTTTATGCATATTTAGAAAGAGAAAAAAAATTGGATTGTACAAGTATAAAAATAAAAAAAAAATGTCGAAGGTATCGGACCCCCTTAATGGAATATACGATTTTACGTTTAATTTGCTTTGTCAAACTTAAATTGTATTATTTAACTTATTAGATTTTATTTATATAACTTAATTTTGTATTATTTATTCACACATTTAATAGCATAGTTGCACTATTTCAATATACTAAAGGTTAAGATCTACTATCGATTGTTTTTTTTGAAAAAAATATCACGAATTTATTAAAGAGATTTGATTTAGATATATTTTCAATAAACAGTATTTTGACTGAGTGTTTTTAAGGATAATATAATAAAAATATAACACGCATTTGTAATTCATTTTTAAAAGTTATAATTTTGTTTAAAAATATTTTTTTTATTAGTTTATATTTCATTTATAGAATTAAATTTTAATTTGATTTAATTATATATTTTTTTCGTTTTGATTCACAATTTTAATAAATTTGTTTTAGCTTTTTGCAAAAGTTTAAAAGATTAGTGTCGATTTTGGAATCAATAATACAATAGTTAAAGGAACACAGTACCTACAAAATTGTAAAATGTAATTTTTTTTATATTTGTTAAAATTATAGTGTAGAATCTTCTAAATATGCTCGCAAAATTTTAGAACTGTATTTATGTTTTTTTATGAGTAATTTGATATTTTGTACGTTTTTCACATGGAACGAAAATTTAAATAGTTTTTTACTGAGTGATTGGTTGTCCTTCATATCAAGTTTAAAAAAAAAAAATCTAAGGCTTTTTGTTATTATTAATGGTGAAACGTTTAATTTTAAAGCATATTGTAAAATACGTGTATATTATAAATTGGCATGCTCTATTAGTAGTTTGTTTTAAATAAAATTTCTAAAATAAAAAAAATTGAGTTTTAGGAAATTTTTTGTGTTATTAATTATGAATAACTATTTATATAAGTAGTAGACAACATTTTAATTCCAATCCTTTTTATTATAATTCAATGGATCTGAGAAAAAGGTTTGGTGAAAAAACGTAATTATTTAAAAAAGCCTTAGGGTTTAAAAAAAAAATTAAAAAGTTTAAATTTTGAAAAAAGTACAAACTATTACGGATATTTGTGTGAAATATTGTTTTCTTAAATAAATTTAAATAATATTCGTTAAAATTTGGATTCAAAAAGTAAAAAATTAAAAAAAAGTTTAAATGGTACCGTGTACCCTTAAATCTTGTTCCGTATAACTTATACAAATAATAAAAAAATAATGTTAGCATGGGCTTTTATTTTTTTATGATCTAACTTATCGAGACATTTTCAATATTTCTAGAAGCATCGGTCGAATCGCCTTATCAAGCTTCAGTTAATTATAATTTTTGTATTTTCGGATGAATAGTTATGATAATTGTTTATGAGTATTTTGTAAGGGTAAGAATACTACTCTAATGAAATGGAGTACTACTCTATGGAAATGTGTGTGGAATACTACAGCATATTGAAATCGAGCTTCTGTCAAATTCGAAGTTTATCAATAAGAAACACTGGTTGTGAGAACATCTTGGCCACATAGAGGACCTCCCCGGCCAAATGCTTTGTTGCTTGTCAAAGCTGTCAAGATAATGCTCATACAAAAAAATCTTTTGACTTTTAAAAATATTTTTGTGTGATGTGATTTTTTTTTTTGGATTACAAAGTTTTAAGACGCAGTGCAATATTATGTAAATTAATAAAATAACTGGTGGCTTAGAATATGATTTTTAAATTTAAGAAGAAATATTAGGAGATTGTCTTGCACGCTCTTCTTGCTACTAATTCCTCTAAGTATATATCTAAGCTAATACATAATACCTGTATATTCCTATAGTTAATATGTCTATATCTATCCTTAATCCAGTTCCTACGTCTATATCTACATCTACATCAGGGGCGTAACAGACAGGTCCTTAAACTTTGTATTTTTATCGAAAAAAATTCCTTGGATTCTGAAATGAGGAGTAAACATTCAAAACGTTTTTTTTTTTTTTTTTTTTTTACATTGAGGGGATTTGTGCGAAAGTACAAAAATAACTTTTACCAAAAGCATTGATCAATGTACATATTCCAATGTTTGCAAGATAATTTCAATTGGAAAATACGTGGTTTTAATTTAATAAAATAGTTTAATTCTTTAGGAAATACGGACACAAATCCAATGATGTAATAATTTAATATTTTAAAATTTTGGACAAAACTCGTTTTGAATGTTTGTTTCTAAAATGTAATCTTAACGTCTTCGTGACTTAGAAATATGAGTAGCCCATAAGCAAAATCAGTTATATCAAAGATAAGCTTATGGTATCAATAAGTAAGACTACGAAAGTTCGTTCTGTCCTCGATGTGGTTAGGTTTGTTTTGCTCATAGTTGCAAAGCCACTGACCAGTCCATACGAGTTTTTTTTCCCGTCATGTTAGAAATTGTTATTAGGACATTCTTAGAGTTAATAACTAATATTTTTACTATTTATTATAATACTGTTTTTAATAACTGATATTGTTTATTGAATCAACAAAATGGGTTTGAGGGATGTTATCTAGCCATTTATTGCTATCAATTGCCATTTATTGGTTCGCTGAATTATGGATACCCTATCTACATCTGGTCACAACGCTTACGTTGTGCGCTACCTAATTTTTCATTAAAATGCTATAGTGGGGTGGTTCCAACTAGAAACGGTTACGCCACTGATCTACATCTACACATCTATATCTTGTCATACTTCACAAAAAAAGTTTTTAAAAGTAAAAAAAACCGTTAAGCACATCCTCATTTTAAAAAAATAAATCATCGGAATTATTGCTGAGAAAACTGTGACATTAAATCCCCATTCAGCCAATTGCCCAAATTGTTAAATGCTGATTTGATTTGTTCCTTAAAATGTATTTTTTATATTTACTTATATTTTAAGACGATGCTGCCAATCTCGATGAGTCCTCTAATTTAGTTGTTTTGATGGTTTGATATCACAGCACTTTCCGAGAATTATTTTTTAAATTGAGCGTCTTAAAGTTTTTTTTCATCTTTGAAAGTTCTTTTTGGCTAACTTAAGGTTAATTAATTTTTATGCGGCGGTAGCCGAGGTGGTACACGATGCCTTAAGTAGCAACTCTGCTCTCTCGGCTCTGATGATCGTTTTAGCCGAGAGGGCAAGAGCGTTTGCTGCGGCTCACGACACCCTTGGCTCAAACCATCGCAAAAACAACCTTCTAAACAATTAACCTAATCTAATTTCTCATATAAAAATAATTATCTAATTTTAATGTATATCTATTTGTATTCAATAAAATTACCCGTATTGATCGAACACGTGCTTCAACCATCAGGTACTTAAGCGCACCCTTATGGTAGGTAATTGCTAAGATAAGGCCACTATGTAGGTTTGGCATTTTATAGCCATTTTTGGCGACTTTGCGTCTGCCAAGCTAACTACGGTTTTTATTGCCTAGTATACAACTCCTTAGTATTATACAAATACTTGAATTTTAAAAGTAATAATAAAAAAAACTTAAGTTATATGTAATTAGTGTCACAAAACCCTGTCTTCAATCAGATGCTTCCAACATAAAATAATAGTAGCTTATTCTAAAATGTCAGAAAAATAAAAGTGGGTATATTAAATAACTTAAAAAATAAATAAAATATATTTTATTGAACATATAATATGACTTAGAAGCTGCGCTAAAAATTAAAAATATTTTAAAGTTTTAGAATAAGTGATAAAAAGTTAATATTATTTTCATGTCAATATAATTTTTTTATTAGTTTTTCACATAAATTCCAAAAACATCAAGTTTTAATTATTATTTTTTTATATGCGTAGTTACAATCTGGTGATTTAAGTTTAAAATTTTATTTTTATATTTGTCTTATTCTTAATTAGTTTAATAACGATTATTTGTTACTATAACTGCTTTCGCGGCTATTCTTCTAGTTGAAGAAAACAATGAACCTTGCTAAAATGTATATATTTTTAATTTTTAGCGCAGTTTTTGTCCAATTTACGTTTTGTACGTCTCTTTAACGTACAAAGAAATGAAACGGTTAACCACCTTTTCGGGCATTCTGAAAATTTAAAATATATATATAAGGAATTTAAATGAAATACATTTTCTTATTTTTATAGGGGAATTGACATTAGTAACTTTCGTACGAAAACAGTTATCTCTGAAAATGAACTATATATTCTCAAGATGCACGCAAACGACAAACTAAGCACCGCTGATATAATACATTTAATATAGAGTAATTGTGCAAGAAGTCACTAACTATCAAAGTATCAATTCTGAGTGTAAGGATGTTCGCGAGGAATACCCCCTTCCCCCATTATAAATTCTACAATTTCACTTTATCAATGAAATACTTTATTTCTCTGTATTTTTTTAAATAGAACAAAAACATAAAATTATTTTTTAAATATCAGGAAATAATTTTTTTTCTTTAAATATTCTCATGTATTCGGTTCTCCTTATATTTTTATTACTATTATTTTTGATGCTGTATTGTAATCAAAATGGAGGAATATATATAAGATTCCAGGCGTGAAGGAAATAAAGAATTTTCAAGAAGTCTTCTTCACAAGATTGTTTTTTTAAAGATATATACTCATTAAAATTAAAAAAAATATATATTTAATAAATTTAAAAGTAATTTTAAGTCTATTTAAAATTGCACCCTTAATTAACTTAAAAAAAATTAATAAAAAAATTAATTTTAAAATTGGCTTATAACAGCAATATTTTTTAAATAAAATAATTAAATTATTAATTAATTTGATAAAAAAGGATAAATTTCATTTATTAATTGAGTTGTCTAAATACTATTAATTAATCAAAAATATGAAATAACTGTGGTTTATAAATCTGTAAATAGTTTGAATGTTTACGTATATAGACTAACTTAATTTAATACACATTATTTCTTTTTATATAAGAATACAAATATGTGAGCAAACTTCTATTCCTAATAATCGATCATACCATACATTATTGTATGTATATCTGATTATACACAACAGTATATGTTAGTGAGTTGTATATGTAAATCAATGCAACAATGGGATAATTTTGGGATTGCACATTACCCACAAAAATTCAAAAGAAAATTGATTAAATATTGCTTAAAATAAAATGAAATTTAAAAACGTTGTAAGGATATAAAACTAAAAGGCTCTTGTACCTTTTGTATAAATTTCGGTAGGTCTTCGATCCTTCCCACTGGTTTCGCCACATGGGCAGTATAGCCGAAAGTACTTAGGTAATACTTACCCAATTTTTTTTTCAAATATCTTTAGGATTTCTCGCATTATGAAGACAATATATCAATATTACAGAAAGCAATAAGCAAACCTTAAAACTCTACATCTACTACTGTTATAAAGTTCAAAACTTCCATTCTTCCTCACTGTGTCTTGCAAAAATCCCCAAACTTCTTCTTATTACCAGTGTCTTCGTCTTTATCATCCTTGTTATTCTTGTCATCCTTAGAACTTCGGTTTGGATCGTCTGAAATAGAAAGAACAAGGTTCGAAATAATGTATTAAAAACTAAATAGAAAATAGATAAATATTGTTTGAAATCACTAGGTTTAAAATTACGTTTGTTTTTGAAAATAATATATATAGTCGGGGTTTGTCATCTCTTAGAACGTCTGTTTGGATCGTTTGAAATAGAAAACACAAGGTTCGAAATAACACACACACACACATATATATATATATATATATATATATATATATATATATATATATATATATATATATATATATATATATATATATATATATATATATATATATATATATATATATATATATATATATCGTTTGAATTCACTAGGTTTAAAATTCCGTATGTTTTTGAAAAAAGAAATATATAATTGTGGTTTGTCATCTCTTAGAACGTCGGTTTGGATCGTCTGAAATAGAAAGCACAAGGTTCGAAATAACGTTTTAAAAACTAAATAGAAAATAGATAAATATTGATTGAAATCACTAGGTTTAAAATTCTGTATGTTTTTGAAAAAAGAAATATATAGTCGGGGTTTGTCATCTCTTAGAACGTCTGTTTGGATTGTCTGCAATAGAAAGCACAAGGTTCGAAATAACGTTTTAAAAACTAAAGAGAAATTCGGCATATATTGTTTGAAATCACTAGGTTTAAAATCCGTATGTTTCTGAAAAAAGAAATATATAGCCGGTAACGGTCATCAAAATTAATAAAAGGTTCAAAATTCAGATTATTTTAAAAACGAAATATAATATCGGTTTGTATTGTCTGAAATAGAAAACACGATGTTCACAATTCTGTATGATTTAAAAAGGAAATATATAGTCGGTTAGAAACATCTGAAATAATAAAAAAAAGGTTAAAAATTCCCCTATGTTTTTAAAACACAGTGGAAATAAAAAAAGATACTTAAAAATGAGTATATAAACCTACTCGTTTTTCTTTAAGGTATAATTGCATCGTAAACGAGCGTATGACATACTCAAATGCAAGTAACCTCACTTTCTCAAAAAGTAGCAATGTCATTAAATATCGCTAGTCGCAGCTTCTGTTCAAGCGATCTTAATGAAACTTGACAAACATAAAATAGTAGTTCAGAAGATGGTTTTACATATTATTTAATGTCGATTGCTTAAATAGAAACTGAGTTATTACAACTCAATTATCTTACTGTTTATAACTTTTATAATTTTACTGTTACTATCCTTCTGCTTACTATCTTACTGTTAATGACTTCTTAATGTCGCCCTGGTAGTTTAACGGATAAGGTACTGGACTGCGGTGCTGAGGATCTGGGTTCGATTCCCGGTAAGACTTTGTTTTAGTTTGTCTTTTTTAAAAAAGAGTTATTTATGAATGCAGCATATGTACACTTTTAAAATAGGTACTCAAAAATAAGCAAAATGTACTCATTTTTAATTACATTCGATGCTTATCATGGTTCCGAATACATAAGTTTCAATTTTGAAAAAGACATGTACTCAAATATAAGCACAATGAATAAAAAGAGCAGACGCAAGAACACATGGGCGGCATTCATTAATCCCTTTCAATAAGTATTAACAATTACAACCAAGACTTACTGAGAATCGAACCCAGATCCTCAGGCACCGCAGAGCAGTGCCTTGTGCATTGTATTACCAGGGTGACGTGAAAAAGTTATGAACACAAGAAATATTAAAAATGTGTACAAAAAGAATGGAAAGTAAGATTATTGAATTGTAATAATTCAGTTTCCATTTAAACAATCGGCATCAAATAATGTGGAAAACCATCTTCTGAACAACTGTTTTAAGTTTATTCGGCCAATTTGTTAAGATGGCTTGAACAGAAGCTGAGATTAGCAATATTTAATCACACTGTTTATATTTGCGAAAGTACGGTTGCTTGAATTTGAGTACGTCGTCGGTCATTTACGATGCAATTTTACTAAAAAAACCGTGAGTATGTTCGTTCAGGTACTCATTTTTAAGCACTTTTTTTTACAGTAACATCTACTAATTTTTACTCATTATACTAATTTTTGTATGCCTTTTTCAAAATAGAAACTTAAAAAATATGACGTCACATAACCGTTTAGAGAGAGCCAGACTATATTAGAATCTGTTGTTGTTGTTGCTGCCAACAAAAGCGGCGATGTTTCCATTCTTACATTTCAAAGTCATATCAATTTGAAACTTGGCATATTTACTGGCATATTCCGATTAATTTTTTGGCAATGGACGGCGTTCATAGTAATGACGACTTGAAGGGAAAAAATTGAAATTACTTACCGGCAAATCTCACTGCACGACAATTTGTATTACGTCGTCGTCGATCTGAAATGATATGCAGAATTTAATGAAATCGTTTTTTTACACATATATTTTTAAATAATATTTGTATCTTTACACACAAGAGTTGACATGAAGTTTCTTTGAATATGATAATGATCATCTAACATAAGATGGATTTATAAATTGAAGCTGTGTCTAAGTATACTTTTACGTGATTTGAGTAGTTTTAAGCAGTTTTAAATCTAAACATAATAATATATATTTTTTTAATTTGAAACCCGATTCGTAGTGCGTGACAATAACTGCAACATATTTTCTAGTAAATTTTTTAGCTCACATCACTGCCAAAGGCACCCATAAAAAAAGTCAGCATAAAATCCTCATCCAAATATTGAATTTGAAGGTGAAAACTGATTTTTTTTTGAAAATCTATGAATTTAAAGGTTTTGTTTCAATATTCTTTATAAAAACTGTAAAAAACCTTAAAAAAAAAATCTTGCAAATAAAATACTTCAATTTTTAATCATGAAGGGAAAATACAGATAATTAAAAAAATTTATGCAGGAAAATTAAAAACTTTAAATAAAATGCAGTTTTTTTTTGTTTCGATATCCTTTATAAAACCTTCAATTTGCCAATTTATATGAAGGTTTTATACTGACTTTTTTTTTGCTGGGTACTGAAAAATTAATTACTGATATGATTAGTTAGTATAGAGGCAGAGTTACTTTTTAACAAAACTTTTTATGTCAAAGTATACACTGAGTGTCCAAAATTACCACCTGACGATTTCAAGTAAATGAACAATGTCGCCACACTGTTTCCACCAGAGGACGAAGGAGGTATTAAATAGGAAAGGTGCTTGCTTACAAAGTTAGTAGAAGCGTTTTGTTCGAAAAGGTATGAGTAAAAATCATGCGATTTGACGGACTTAGAAGTGGTATGATTGTGAGTGTTCGGGGTCATGGAGTGAGCATCAGCAATACCTTCATTTGTGAATTTCAACAGCAGTTATAGTGAAAGTGTTTAAATACTGGACTGATAGACAAAAAACTGGGTCTCAATGTGCCTCATGTGGTCGTCAGCGGTTACTGAATCGTCGAGGAGTGGAAAGAAGAGTCAACCGAAGGACAACAGTGAAGCAAATTACAGTAGATTTCCATCAAGGATCCTCTCAAAGGACCTATGAACCCACTATTTGCCGTGCACTTTAACGTATGGAATATGGAAGCTGCAGTGCTGATAGGGTGGTAATTATAGTTAACTCACTGTATATATTTCTTTCTCATTTAAATAAAGTGAATTGCATTCTTAATCAACCCACTGAATTCTTCAACACTTTCTCAACTATTTAAATAAATTATATAAAGTTTCTTTAGAAACTCACCAAAGTTCCCATGTACTTAAACACGATGGCCATTAAATTTTTTTTTTCGGTAACAATTTACACATGTTTCAATCAATCTGGAATTTTGCAATTCGTTCTAGCACCAAATAAAAATTCGTTTACATTTATGTAGCAGCTAAAGAGCTTGCTGACATTTCGACGCTAAAATTAAATTAATTGACGATTACTAAATTTTTGAGTTGGTAGCTATGGTTATGAATATTAATTTTGAAACCTTAGCGGACTGCACCCTTATTCGATATTTTATCCCTTTGGGTACATTTGACGAGTCTGACTCGTCATCTGAATTTAAGAAGCAGGCGTTGCTGTTTGCGGCACCCCCGCCAGTGAGCGTTGATCGCAAACAATTTGTTGTAGGGTCGGTCAAGAATGGGATCAATTGAACCACACCAAATCCGTCCCATGGGCATAAAAATCTTCAAATAATTCAGTACTCAAAGGGTTAACCAAGAACTCATGTCATAGAAATTGAGAAGCCAGCAATCCAAACCAGGTAATGTTACCTGTAAGAGGCCTTGGTAGCAAGACATTCGCCTCTTGTAGTCTGAGCTGCAGTCTCACCTCCAACTCGCTCATGTGAAGGCCAATAAAGTTCCCATTGACCATAGCGATTGCCGGCACAGAATTCCCAGACTGAATCATCCGATCGTTGAAGGATAGCACCAGGGGCAACCATCGGATTTGGTCAGTCAGACCTTCGAAATGAATGGTGACGGTTGTCCTTCCTCTTAGTAATCTGGGGACGATATGAAGACGAGCGTCCCACACGCAAATTTCGATGAGGTAAGTATTAAGCTGAAAGGATAGTAAATTGTTTGTCAAAAACGTAAGTACTGAGCTGAGTGGATGGTAATTTGAGGCGCTGACATGGGGGAGACAGTAAGTCACAAAAAGTAAATTTTACAGGGGAAGCATTTGTTCTCCAGGCCAAGTATCGTAGACTACATGCAAGTACCATCTTCCGTCGCTCGTAGAAACTAAACCATTTTGCCGATTGACTTACAGTTTATTCCATTCCATTGGCTTCAGCGTTTACTGTTTTTTCCGTGAAAAAAACTTAAAATTCGAAATTTGTGACTTATTGTCTTCCCCATGTCAGCCCCTCAATTGTTAAATGAAACTACACGTAAATACTTAGATGAAAAGATACCGTAATGTTAAGAGAAACTATAAGTAAATGTAAAAGACGTAAGTACTATATTGTTAAAAATTTCAGTTCAACGATGCACTGTAAAAAAATTGTAAAAATACAGCATTTTCTTAGCATAAATGCAGCGCACGCCGTTGTAAATTTTTACAGCTCGTTCTGTAAGCACAATTTACAGCACATTCTGACGTAACCCGTTTCCGAAAATTTCTCAGAGCCCGTCTGGCGCGTACCATGTGATATTCTAACGAATCAGCTTTGAGACCAGTACTTTCAAAGAACTTATAATTTTAAGAAGGTTCACTTCGACAAAGAGTAGGCCTCCGTGGCCGAGCGGTTAAGGCGTCAGCTGGGAATACTGAGGTTCTCGGTTCGATGCCAGGCGATGAACTTGACAAAGAAAAGTAAAAAGTAGTGATCTTGTGATTGGAGGATTGCCAGATTCGCTACAAAATACTAGAAAAGTCGTCCAGAACAACCGCAAAAAATAACGGCGTGTATACGGGACTGGTGCACGATAAATCTGCAGGTAAATGGGTACCAAAGTTTGGTGAAAGGTCATAATCATTTTTACCAGTGTAGGTTGAAAAAATAGCATGCATTCCTTAAGGTTCATAGATATTCTTAACAAAGAACTTTTTACTACTTACCGCTTCTGCAGGTAATGGTAATGACCATCTGCTGTTCCACAATGTCTCAGAAGACTCAATAACAATTGTTGCGTGGGCGTCATTTTTACTAAAAAAATGAATAGAAATCCAGAAACTTAGATAATAATTTAGATATAGATAAATATAGATAGATATTTGTTTTTCAGAAACATCGATATGAGTCATTTTCAGGGTCTTTAACAGGCTTTCCTAAGATTTGGTAGAATACAAAATCAGAAATTAAAAAAAAAAATTGTATACCAAATTTTAAAATTAAAGAGCGTACTCTAATGATGAGCATTTTATTTACATTGAAAGAAGTTGAATGTTGTAAAATTACTCACAATAAAATAATGAATCATATTATATTAATAAAAATTGACGTAAAGCCTTTTGAATTTTGTGCAGTTTTCATATCTAAAAAAGTTCAATTAGGAAACCTGAAATCAATCATATAACTTTAAAATAAAATAAAATTTAAATCATGGTCATTATCATTCTAATTAATATTTGGGCTAACAATTTTACGTAGCGGGAAATATACGGGGAAGAGAATAAGAATCACGTAACAGTCCGTGACATGGAAGAGATACAAGAAGACAACAAATGAGTGTTCCTTTATCTACAGAGTGTTTTGGAAGTTATACTCACTCGAAAGATGGTATCCAAGAGTTTTGGAAATAATTTTAACTTGAAAAAGGTAGGATACACCCTATAGAGTAATTTGGACATTATATTTATTCAAAAGGAGATATAAAACCTATAGAAAGCTTTGGAAATTATATTCGAAAGGTATAGAATGTCTTATAAATTTTGCTCACTTGAAAGGTAGAATACAATATATAGAGTGATTTGAAAATTATTCTCACTCGAAAGGTGGAATGCAATCTATAGAGTGTTTTGGAAATTATTCTTACTCGACATGTCGGATACAACCTAATAGAGTGTTTTGAAAATTAGGCTCACTTGATAGGTAGGATACAACCTCTAGAGTAATTTGGAAATTATCCTCACTCGAAAGGTGGAATGCAATCTATAGAGTGTTTTGGAAATTATTCTTACTCGACATGTCGGATACAACCTAATAGAGTGTTTTGAAAATTAGGCTCACTTGATAGGTAGGATACAACCTCTAGAGTAATTTGGAAATTATCCTCACTCGAAAGGTGGAATGCAATCTATAGAGTGTTTTGGAAATTATTCTTACTCGACATGTCGGATACAACCTAATAGAGTGTTTTGAAAATTAGGCTCACTTGATAGGTAGGATACAACCTCTAGAGTAATTTGGAAATTATCCTCACTCGAAAGGTGGAATGCAATCTATAGAGTGTTTTGGAAATTATTCTTACTCGACATGTCGGATATAACCTAATAGAGTGTTTTGAAAATTAGGCTCACTTGATAGGTAGGATACAACCTCTAGAGTAATTTGGAAATTATCCTCACTCGAAAGGTGGAATGCAATCTATAGAGTGTTTTGGAAATTATTCTTACTCGACATGTCGGATACAACCTAATAGAGTGTTTTGAAAATTAGGCTCACTTGATAGGTAGGATACAACCTCTAGAGTAATTTGGAAATTATCCTCACTCGAAAGGTGGAATGCAATCTATAGAGTGTTTTGGAAATTATTCTCACTCGACATGTCGGATACAACCTAATAGAGTGTTTTGAAAATTAGGCTCACTTGATAGGTAGGATACAACCTCTAGAGTAATTTGGAAATTATCCTCACTCGAAAGGTGGAATGCAATCTATAGAGTGTTTTGGAAATTATTCTCACTCGAAATGTGGGTTACAACCTAATAGAGTGTTTTGAAAATTGTGCTCACTTGATAGGTAGGATACAACCTCTAGAGTGTTTTAGAAATTATGCTCACTCGAAAGGTGGAATGCAGCCTATAGAGTGTTTTGGAAATTATTCTGACTTGAAAGGTGGGATACAACCTAACAGAATGTTATGAAAATTATGCTCACTTGATAGGTAGGATACAACCTCCAGAGTGTTTTAGAAATTATGCTCACTCGACAGGTGGAATGCAGCTTAGAGAGTATTTTGGAAATTATTCTCACTTGATAGTTGGAATGCAACCTATAGAGTGTTTAGAAATTGTACTCACTCGAAAGGAGGGATACATCCTATGGCAAATGCTTGTGGGATGATCAAGCTGTCGGCATTAGTAGATCGTTTCTGACCATAAGCACCAATCAGAACGAAACAGATAGAGTATTTGAGGCGTTGCTCCCGAGCGGCACGAGGATTATTATCCTATCAAGAAACAAATACAATACATTTTTACGGGATATTTATGTACATATCTTTTGGAATCATAATGTTTTCTTAACTACTTTATGTTTTTATAGAATATTAAAATTTTTCACAAAAAAATATTCGAGTGTAACAAATTAGATTTCGTATTGTTAATTTCGTTCCAATCCAAAACCGTTCGTCTTATGTGGTACAGTGAACTAAGTTTATGTATACTAAGAAAGGTAGGAACATGTGGTGGTCATTTTAAATAGCAGATACATCCAAACGACCTTGGTGACTGTTTTGGTCATAAGGTAAAATATCTGATTACAGAGTAAAAGGTACAAACACTTAGGCTAACCGCTTATTAAGACATTAAAGCAAGGGAAGCCAGCTCTGAAACGGTGGCCCCATTGCTCTCAAATAGAGACCTTGGAACATCAAATCGAACTTTAACATGAAATACTATATATACCCTCCCAGCAAAAAAAGTCAGCATAAAACCTTCATCAAAATTTTGAAATTGAAGGTTTTATGCAGGAAAACTGCAGGTTTTTGGAAGATCTATAAAATTAAAGGTTTTTGTTTCAATATCCTTCATGAAAACTGTAAAAAACCTCCATAAAAACCTGCAAAAAAGCTTCAATTTTTAATTATGAAGAGAAAATGCAGATATTTTAAAGGTTTTATGCAGGAAAATTAAAAAATTAAAAAAACTGCAGTTTTTTGTTTCAATATCCTTTATAAAACCTTAAAAAAACCTTCAATTTGACAATTTTGATGAAGGTTTTATGCTGACTTTTTTGCTGGGCTTTATTGGCATTAAAATGAAACGTATTATAAATAATTTATTAAAACATATTAGTAAGTAATGAGTATTCCTAATATTCTGTATGCTTTGATTTCCCCCAATATTCGAATACATTTAATACAAGTAGCATTTTCTTAAAATTAATATTTGTAATGCGATTTTTTAAAAGTAAATTTAGTAGCAAACTATGTTAGGGGTGTTAAATAATATTTATATAATATGTGTGATTTGGGGGCCCCCCTAAAAAATGTAAAGTGTAAGCCTGACCTTCACAGGTTTATTCGGTAATCAGGCCCTGAGCGTACTAGCAACAATTGTACTGCAAATTTTAATCAATTGAGCAACTAAAAAAAATCACACAGCGATTGATTCTGATTATTTAAGTATTCAACTCAGATCTGTTAGGTTTCAGATTTCGAAATCGCTAAAGTGCACTGTAAAAAGAAAAGTACTTAAAAATGAAAAAATGAACATACTCGTTTTTCTTTGAGAACTATTGTATCGTAAAGGAGCGATGATGTACTCAAATTTAAGCAAACGGTACTTTCTAAAAATTCAGCACTATGATTTAATATTGCTGATTTCAGCTTCTGTTAAAGCCATCTTAACAAAGCGACCTGGCAAATTTAAAATAGTTTTTCAGAAGATGGTTTTCCACATTATTTGATGTCAATTGCTTAAATGGAAACAGAGTTATTACGACTCAATTATATTTTTTCCCATTCTTTTGACACACTTTTTTAATATTTTTATGTTTATAACTTTTCACGTCCCCCTGGTAGTACAACAGATAAGACACTGGACTGCTGTTCTTGAGGATATGGGTTCGATTCCTGGTACACCTCGGTTGTTATTGTCGATATTTATTGAAAGTGATTTATGAAGGCAGCCTATGTAGGCAAGCTACTGCTCTATTTATTCATTTTTACTCATTTTTAAGTACATGTCTTTTTCAAAAATGAAAGTAATGTGATTAGAGCTATGATAAGCATAGAATGTAATAAAAAATTAGTATATTTTACTTATTTTTGAGTACCTATTTTTAACAATGCACATACTATATAATCTTCGAAATCCAGATTGAGACGCTAAAAATTAGGCTCATGATTAGAAAGGATTATCGCTCAAAACTAAAAACATTCAGCCGATTAGGCAATGTTTTTCGAATACAATTTGAATTCTTAATTGCACATAATAAAAAATATGCAATTGCTTATCTGCAGAATAAAAGGTTTTTCGTGTAAAATTTAATGTAAATTATTCTTTTATACTGAGATTACTATTAGTTTTGTTGAGTTAATTATCACGAAAATTTTCTTAATTAGGTTGAAGAGAAAAATCTATTATATCATTTGTTGTTATATTCGTTAGTGGTTAGTTCTTTTTGGAATTAATAAAAGACTCAATTTTAATTGATTTTAATTCAACTTAGATATGTTTGTTGTGTGAATTCATTCTAGAAACCCATGCATTTTATTTTCATTCAATACATTGCTTTGCATTGTTTTGTTGTTTGTGAAAGTGAAGAAACACAAGGATTAATCCGGAATTTTTGGATTTAAATAAAATCAACAAAACAAATGTCTAAACTAATGGCTATTAGAATAGTTTGTAAAGTTTAAATAATTCGTCATTAGGTTTTCTTCATTAATGAGCATTAATTTGCAAACATGTGTCGTTTATTGTACATAAAGCGGATTTCAAGAGAAAAAAAACTTTTTAAAAGTAAAAAAAGTCATTTAGTTCTTAAACAAGCATTAAAAATAACATTTATTATTAGTTTATGCTTATTTATAATCAATGAAATTGTTTAAACTATTGACGTATGTATATCTTTGTAGATTAGCACCAACTTCAAAGTGTATTAACAAGACCTTTTACTTTTTTAACCATTGCTAACAAATATGCTTATTTATAATCAATGAAATTGTTTAATCTATTGACGTATGTATATCTTTGTAGATCTTTGTAGATTGGCACCAACTTCAAAGAGTTATTAACAAGACCTTTTACTTTTTAACCATTGTTCACAAATACATATTTTTTACTTTTTAGTGTTTTTTGACGCCGGTTTGACTTATTTTTAAAACTTATTTTCCGCTATAGTTTTCATTTAAAAATACAAAAAAGAAAATAATTATCCATCCAATTTTTAATAAATATCCATCCAAATATTGTCGACCAATTGCTCTCTAGGGCCAGCAAGGTTGGTCTTGCCTATCCAACACTTCATCACGATTCTCCAATGCCAATCAAATTACTTTTAAATCTACCCACTCCTGAAGAATTAACAACATAATCAGGTAAAATATTCCATTTCTCTATTACTCTATTAAAAAACACTGTAAAAAAGAGTTGCTGAACTATGAGTACCTAAACTTATTTGTTTTTCTTTGAGTACAATTGCATTCTAAATGAGCGATGACGTACTGCAATTTAAGTAATCACCTGAGGATCTGGGTTCAATTTCCTGTAAGCCTTGGTTGTAATTGTTGAAAGTAATGTATGAAGGCAGCCCATGTCCAGGCTAGCAACTGCTCTTTTTACTTACTCATTGTACTATAATTTTTGTGTACATGTCGTTTTCAAAAATGAAACTTATGTATTCGGAGCTATGATAAGCATTGAATGTACTAAAAAATGAGTACATTTTACTTATTTTTAGTACCCATTTTTAACAGTGAATAATGCTTTCTACCCTCCCGATTAAGTTTTGATTTGTTTTACTTGAATCCATGACACGAATAGCTGAATAAGGTTCACTCTAACTTTTCTCTGCTCGAGTGTATACATATTTAAAGTTCTAAGCCTATCTCTATAATGCATTCCCGAAGTACCCTGAACCATTTTCGTGATCCTGTGTTGAACCCGTTGTAATAAAATTAATATCTTATGTTTAAGATAAGGTGGCCAGAATTGTACTGCATATTCAAGATGAGGCATTACCAAACTCCTATACAATGGTAAATTTGTATAACTTTAATCACTTTAAGGGATTTTGTTTCATACCCAGCAAAAAACTCAGCATAAAACCTTCATCAAAATTGTCAAATTGAAGGTTTTTTAAAGGATATTAAAAAGAAAAACTGCAGCTTTTTTTGAAAGTTTTTAATTTTTCCTCATTAAACCTTTAAAATATCTGCATTTTCCCTTTATGATTAAAAATGAAAGTTTTTCTGCCTTCAGCAAAATTGTCAAATTGAAGGTTTTTATAAAGAATATTGAAAAGGAAAAGTGCAATTTTTTTAAAGTTTTTAATTTTTCTTCATAAAACCTTTGAAATATCTGCATTTTCCCTTTATGATTAAAGATGGAAATTTTTGTGCAGGATTTTTTGAATATGTTTTACAGTTTTTTTATGAAGGATATTGAAACAAAAACCTTTAATTTCATTGATGTTCAAAAAAAAAAAAAAAAAAACGCAGTTTTCCTGCATATTACATTCGATTTCAAAATTTCGATGCAGGTTTTATGCTGACTTTTTTTGCTGGTTATTTATAATTCTCTTTCTATTTAAGATATCTAAACATACTTGGCATTAAAACATGCTTACGAGTAGAAACTGTGATTTTACTAAATCTCATCACATTCGAATAATTAATTGTCGAAATATGAGCAGACAAACACACACCTTACTGCAGTTTTATTTGTAAAAGTTAAATTGTTTCATAAATATTCAGCTTACCGATTTCTTTGCTACTTCCTTTCCATCGGAATTGCTTATTCTGATTACTGAAAAAAAAATCACAAAATGTTACTATATTAGAAGATGAAATATTATTTTATTATTAGTAAAAATATTTGATTAAAAGATTCACCAAAAGTTAGGCCTATTCTTCATGTGATAAACGCACTTCGCATTTTGCAGTAGCCTCTGCGATTCGTGCTTACAAATCACGTGGTTTGAATGCCCCAATCACAAAGGCTTCTGAAAATACGACGCACGTTTATCACATCCATGTATACGGGCCTTACCAATGGCAACACAAGTTTAAAAAAAATAAACAAAATCTTACAAGTGTTTGTTTAGCCTACTGGCTGTTTTAACTGAGTAGGCTAAACAAACACACAGTCCACTGCGGCTCAAGTCTTTATCTAAACGTCTTGGGATATCTTATTTTTCCGGAACTGCCCCCAATTTTTAAATTAATAATAATATTCCATTTTGCAAGAGTTTTAAAAGTTAATGGTTTGAGGTAAAACTTAAAAATTATCCCTTTAACATTTATTAAGATTTTCTTAAAAATACAAACAAAACATGCACAGAAAAATTATGTAAATATGCTTATTTCCAGAAGGTACGCCATTGCATGTAAACATAATACGCAAAAGATGTTGTAAGTCGATTCATGTTTTTTTTTCAGAATTTTTCAGAAAACTATCTAGACGGTTTATAAAAATGATAATGGGGTTTTCTGGTTTTCTAATATCTTCAGATAATCTTAACGAAGCGACCATTTTAACACATTAACATATAGTCAGGTATAAGGAAAAGGAAGTTGTCTTGATTTGTAGGATGGGGATCTGAAGTTTGTGTACATACTTCCTGAAAGTATTTTAAGTTTATATTTTAATTCTTCTAGTATGCAATTTATCGATAAAATAGCGATAATAAAAAAGCGAATATTGACAGTATTTTTAATTAAAAAATTAAGTAATCTTGTGGAAGTAACACTAAGGAGAATCGAATATTTTTAGTAGCCATATTACCCAGCGAAAAAGTCAGAATAAAACTTTATAAAAATTGTAAAATTGAAGGTTTTATTCAAGAAAACTGCAGTTTTTTGAAGATCTATTTAATAACGTTATTTGCAAATTTCTTCATAAACCTGTAGAAAACCGCAAAAGAACCTGCATTAAAATTTTTTTTTGAAGTATTGAAATTATTAAAGGGAAACTGCAGTTTTTTTTAAAAGATTTTTTGAACGAAACTTAACAACTTAAGAAACCGCAGTTTTTGTTTAAATTACCGTTACAAAACCTTAAAAAAACTTTCAATTTCTCAATTTTGACGAATATTTTATGTTGACTTTTTTTGCTAGGTATAAAAATCGAATTTTTTTATAAAGTACGCATTTTTTGAATATTATAAATTGATTTTAATGTATTAAGCACAATTATTTACACATTTTCTAACGAGACACTGAATTAATTATTATAAAACTATCTAGACATTTATCCTTTATAACATACAGAAGCATATATATAGCAGCACGTAATTTACAAATATTTCAATTCAAGCAGATATATAGTTTACAGATATCTATTATGATAACAAACAATTATAATTGCATTAAAGTATAGCTTAAAAAGGGGATTTTTTAAAAAGATTATACAGTTTTATACTTTTTATTGAAAGATGTTATTACCTGGATGAGTTCCAACCTCATTTCGGCGAGCTGGTAGTCTCCTGTGTTGAGCAAATAAGGATTATTATAGTTACTTAAGTCTATAATAGAGGGGATGTGGGGACTTAACAACATTGAAATAATTGTAAATCAGAAATTATATTAGTACACGTATAGAGATCATTTTTCAAACGTCCTTTTTTCTATTTTTCCGAAATTTACAAGAAAATGAGAAAAGCAATATTAGATGTGTAAACACCGTGAACGAATTTGACTTAATCGTTTTTCGCTGAATTGTCTTCACCATTATATTTAACAATTAATAGTTCTTCTATGGTTTTAATTCCGGTTGGCAAAAGTGAGTTTGTTCAGCTTGGTACATCAGTGATATATACATTCTAACTTTGTTAGAATATATATATCACTGATGTACCAAGTGATGACGAATTTGGCAATTACACTGTTACAAATTTCAGTTCAACGATACACCATACCTTGGTGCAAAACAGAGGTTTGCAGGAAATTACACAATATTATGGGAATCTAGAAATAAATCCTTCGGAAAAACAAAAAATCCAGTATCGGAAATAAGCGGAGGAAACCTCCGCTTATACCGATAGTTAATTCAACCTCTTTAACCAAAATTTTCGCTGTCGCTAATTCAACAAACCGGGGTATCCATCCAAGAAAGACAACGACAACAAGGGCCTAAAGGCGTTCAGCTATGAATCAGAGGATTCCTAGTTCGAGCCCGATCGGTGGACTTAACAAAGAAAAGCAAAAAAGTTGTGATCTTACGATCGGAGATTTGTCAGCTTCGCTACAAAACTATCAGTATTAAAATACTAAGAAAACTCGAATTTTGGTTCAACGTTTCACCATAAAATGGTGAAGCGAAAAAAATATGAGTTTTGGTGCAACGTTTCACAACTAAATGGTATCCGTGGTAGCACTGTAAAATGGTGAAACTAAGCACCACATGTTGGTTGCAATTAAATGGGTACCAAATTTTGGTGCAAGGTCGTAATAATTTTTAACGGTGTATATGTAGAATAAAATATGGCATGCACAATTCTAAAACACTATATTTAAAGTCAATTTTTAAAAAATTTAAGGACGTTTACTTAAAAAAAAAATAAAGATAGAGTCTCAAACGAGAACAAATTGAGAAATTACTAATACTAAAATCTCAGTTACGAAAGATTATGGAAAATAAAGTTTTGAAAATGACTTCTGGAAGTCAACTTTGAAATACTAAAATATCAATTACGAAAGATTATGGGAAATGAAGTTTTGAAAATGATTTCTGGTAGTCAACTTTGAAATACTAAAATATCAATTACGAAAGATTATGGGAAATAAAGTTTTGAAAATGACTTCTGGTAGTCAACTTTGAAATACTAAAATATCAATTACGAAAGATTATGGGAAATAAAGTTTTGAAAATGACTTCTGGTAGTCAACTTTGAAATACTAAAATATCAATTACGAAAGATTATGGGAAATAAGTTTTGAAAAGGACTTCTGGTAGTCAACTTTGAAATACTAAAATATCAATTACGAAAGATTATGGGAAATGAAGTTTTGAAAATGATTTCTGGTAGTCAACTTTGAAATACTAAAATATCAATTACGAAAGATTATGGGAAATGAAGTTTTGAAAATGATTTCTGGTAGTCAACTTTGAAATACTAAAATATCAATTACGAAAGATTATGGGAAATAAAGTTTTGAAAATGACTTCTGGTAGTCAACTTTGAAATACTAAAATATCAATTACGAAAGATTATGGGAAATAAAGTTTTGAAAATGACTTCTGGTAGTCAACTTTGAAATACTAAAATATCAATTACGAAAGATTATGGGAAATGAAGTTTTGAAAATGATTTCTGGTAGTCAACTTTGAAATACTAAAATATCAATTACGAAAGATTATGGGAAATGAAGTTTTGAAAATGATTTCTGGTAGTCAACTTTGAAATACTAAAATATCAATTACGAAAGATTATGGGAAATAAAGTTTTGAAAATGACTTATGGTAGTCAACTTTGAAATACTAAAATATCAATTACGAAAGATTATGGGAAATAAGTTTTGAAAAGGACTTCTGGTAGTCAACTTTGAAATACTAAAATATCAATTACGAAAGATTATGGAAAATAAAGTTTTGAAAATGACTTCTGGTAGTCAACTTAGAAAGATTGCAGTAAGAGGTGTTGAAGCAACTGAGAATTTGGCATAAATGTTACTTGTGACACGTTTAACCAACTGATAATTTCCTACAAATTCTATTTACCGCACTTTGATGACACTAAGAATTTAGTATAAATGCTACATGTGACAGTCTGTTGTGACAGTCTACATGTGACAACTAATAATTTGGTATAAATGCTGCTTGTGACACTTTAATGAAAATTTGATATAAATGCTATTTGAGACACATTTAA
Organism: Troglohyphantes excavatus; assembly: GCA_963932185.1. Classification (NCBI taxonomy): domain Eukaryota; kingdom Metazoa; phylum Arthropoda; class Arachnida; order Araneae; family Linyphiidae; genus Troglohyphantes; species Troglohyphantes excavatus. The sequence continues at coordinate 5,634,514 of OZ010676.1, read as the reverse complement.
AAATTGAGAATTTGGCTTCAATGCTACTTGCGAAATAAATATTACTAAAGAGAGACACAATATTGTGAAATTAGTTTATAAAGTTAAAAATAACGTTAAATGAACTTATTTGTAAAAAATATATAATATTTTAGAAAATGAAAAATGAAGAATACAAACTGAAAATGAAATAATTGAAATGATGAAAAATGAAATCATGAAAATAATCTTCTCATACATAATTTACAATTCAGCATCCGAATTTTAGAGAATTAAAACTGATCGACAATTAATCTTTCTATAAATATAAAATTATTAAATACAACAAGCGGTTACAAAAATAGTATAATAATTTATTAGTGTAAAAATAGTATACAATTTTTTTTACACTTCGTTCTTTGTGTAAATATTTATTTATATATAAAGGTAGACATAACTATATAAATGAAGTGTAAGTGAATAAAGGAAGTATGTTACAAAAAGTAAGTTTTGAGATATTTGACTTTAAAGTTTTCATTTCGTATTGTGTAGTGATCACATACCTCCTTCATGGTACTAGTCATTGAACTCTAACTGTAACTTCTGGAAGGCTCATAACTTGTTTCTTCTATGGACGCGTTGAAGCCAACGATGAAGCAGCCATACTGTGCCTCAATTTTTTAAAAAAAATTGATTTAGTGGTGTTTTTTTAATACCATACCATTGTAGAAATATTAAATGTATATAAATATTATAATTTAGAAATTTATATTCTTATTTAATTAAGCAATTCTTATTTAATTAATTTTTATATTACCAAACAAATAGTTTTTGCTTTTCAACTTCTTCGACTTTGACTTTCAAATGACTTTCTATTTTAATAGCAGATTGCATTTGAAATGGCTTTTAAAAGAAAATAGAAAAAACTCAGCCAAAGCCAAAAACGATACTTGTCGGCTTTTTTTTAACATGAAAAATATACGAGATATTGCGGTAGCGATGAAAGTGGGGAATAGCACATTGGCTTCAAGTCAACAAAATGTTTTGCCCAATCCAGAAGTTACAGTTAGAGATTAGCGGTACTAGTATCTCTAGTAATTTTGCTTTTACAGTGCTGCTATCAGTGTCAAAAACACAGGCCAAAACATACCTCTTTAATATATGACAATAACCCATTTTTTTAAAAAAAAATATTGCATAACTTCCCTTATCTACATACCCTTTTAAATGTAAAAATCGTAAAATATTTTATTTATATTACTTTTCACACACAAAACAGTTTGTACTTTGAAGTTACATTGAGTTCTTTTAATAAACTATATGTTGTTTAATGCTTTGTAATATGGCATAATTTGTTTTAATATTCTTCTTGTAAGTAAGGTAAACTTTTCAAGTTTTGATGTGTTGGTTACAGTTAATTGATAACGGTAACGTTGTATGAAGACAAAGTTTGGGATAAATTAGAATTAGTAAAAATTTCAGTACATTAAATAATATACATTATTAACGGTGGTCATAAAATAACATTCCCTTCTTGGAGGTATCTGTATATGAAACTAATAACTAATAACCAAAATTAATATACAGAATCGTGACGGCATGGGATAAAGATTTCAAAAAAAAAAATTAAGTTCCAAAAGCTTGCACTATTGAAGTGAAATCAAGCGGATAATAACATTACATCTGTTAAAATGAATTTTGCATATTTCAGATTTTACAGAAAGGGGTCGTATTATAATGGCCAACCAATATAGAATATAATAATTAAACACTAGTGAATTTTTGTCACAAAATAGTTAGGAATTTTTAGTAGAGGGTTTTGTTAAATTTTTTTTAGTATGTTAAAAAATAAGAATTTATCAACAACTATCCATTAATAGATTACTTGTGCATTCCTTTTATTTTTGTAAGTTGTATACAATATCAGGCACTTGTTTACGAATTATTGTCGAATAAAAAGTCTTCTTCAATTATTTGCTGTTTTTATAGATGCATATAAGAGTTTATGTCAAGGAGTAAAAAAGAGGCATATTGGTATATGCAATAGAAATCGATTTAATATAAGATATTTTTATATTGAAAATGAAAAAAATATTCTAAATACAAATTATAAAAATTAAATCAAGATTTGATCAATTGTATTTTGGTTTATGTCATATTTTGTTTATGTCATGTTAACATTTTCGCAATACATTCTACTATTTCAAGATTTAGTAATCTGGTAGGAAACTTTTTATATAAACTATTGCATTCTAGAAATTGAATGAAGTTTATTATTCAAGTAGTCAATGTTGTAGTCTAATAGTCAACCAACATATATTGCTATTTTGTTTGATGTTTTGATTGTGTCATTTCTCTTGCATTAGCAATAAAATAATTGAATATGGTAGAACTTGTTTTTAGAATGTTCTATTTCTTAAGCTTTCATTTATCACCTGTTCTTTTCTATAGGTGTCACTTTAAGAATATTATTAAATGTTTTGATTGCTTTCTATTCGTTAGTAATAAAATAATTTAACATGTTGGTGAAGTTGTTTTTAGAATGTTTTGGTCTTTCCTATTTCAGTTATCACCATTTTTTTCTATTTGTTTCAATTTAACAATATATTGTTTGATTTCTTACTTTCTTTCTTTTTTTCCGTTAGTAATAAAATAATTGAATATGATGGAACTTGTTTTTATCGGAAAGTTTTAATTGCGGCCCATGGCAACCTTTTGTGTGGGCGATTAACAAAGGTTTTCTTCTTTGAGAATATGGTAAATCCGCACCGCTTCGGCCGCAATTGGGCCATTGCCGTTTTTATAATATTCTATTTTTTCAGCTTCCAATTGTCACCTGTTCTTTTCTGTTTGTGTTATTTAAAAAAATATTTGGATATTTTATTTGCTTCCTTTAGGCTCAATTGATAATAAAAATACCGAATCTGAATTCTAGTTCTTTAAATTCAGACTTTAATAATTACTCAAATTCAGATTTAATGAAGGATTCAAGATTCAGATTTAATGAAAGATTCAAGATTCAGATTTAATGAAGGATTCAAGATTCAGATTTAATGAAGGATTCAAGATTCAGATTTAATGAAGGATTCAAGATTCAGATTTAATGAAGGATTCAAGATTCAGATTTAATGAAGGATTCAAGATTCAGATTTTGATAAAAATAAAAAATCGTTGTTTCTTCATATTAAGTCTTCCCATTTTTAGTACGAATTAAACATCTATGATATGCGGCCAAAATCAATGGGCTTGGGAATCGAATCATGCATACTCAAATCTTTAAATAAATGTTTGCATAATAGCAAGTATCACAATACAAACTTACTACACTGTAAAAAAATTGTACTTTAAAATGAGTACCTCAACCTACTTATTTTTCTTTGAGTACAATTGCATCGTAAATGAGAGATGGATGACGTACTCAAATTCAAGTAACCGTACTTTCTCAAAAATGAGCAATGTGATTTAATTGATAGTCTCAGCTTCTGTTCAAGCCATCTTAACAAAGCGACCTGATAAACTTAAAATAGGTGTTCAGAAGATGGTTTTCCACATAATTTGATGTCGATTGCTTAAATGGAAACTGAGTTATTACAACTCAATTATGTTACTTCTCATTCTTTTGGAACACCTTTTTAACATTTTATTCTGTTTATAACTTCTTCACGTCGCCCTGGTCGCAACGGATACAGCATTGGGCTGCGATCCCTGAGGATCCGGGTTCGATTCCCGGCAAGTCTTAGTTGTAATTGTCGATATTTATTGAAAGTGATTTATGAAGACAGCCTATGTAGGTTAGCATCTGCTTTCTTTATTCATTGTGCTTATTTTTGAGTACATACCCTTTTCAAAATTGAAATATGTATTCGGAGCCATGATAAGCATCAAATGTAGTCAAAATGAGTACATTTGACTTATTTTTGAATACCTGAATGTTTGTGTACGAAAGTTGGATCGGGGTCAACTCTCTATATATTATTATATCTTCCCATGTTGTTTGGATCAATACAACGTATTTCATTCTTAAGATACCTATTCTCCAGCCATTCATTTGTGAAATTATAGAATGTTAAATTATATTTTTTAACAACATTTTGTATATAACATTTTGTATTTTTCGTACTTTGAAAAAGTATGACATTTTGCCCTCAATATTTTTGAAAAGTATTAAATCTTTTTTTGAAAACTACGGTCTTTATTTTTGGTATCTGTTTTCATGTGTTCTGACAATATAGGTATTATAGAGCCAAGTTTTGCCTCTGTTGATTGCATTGAACCGGATTCTTTCTTTATGCGTTTCCACAGCCACATACATGAAATTCGCCCAAACTTTCTCCAAGCCGCTTCCTGAAAAAATAAATTTATTTATGTTTTACAAAACGAGTAAGTAAAAGTTTATTAGTCTAAAAATCTAGTTTTTCTTTACTAAACTAAAATATGAAATAAGAGTCTTGATTCAATTAAACAAGCTACATTATTCACTTAAATAGAAAATATTTATATTTATTGTTATGGTAAAAGTCTATAATGGGATTGTTTATATGTTAAAATTCTATAATGGGTTTGTTTATATGGTAATAGTCTATAATGGGATTATCTGTGTGGTAAAAGTCTATATGAGATAAAAGTGTATGATGGAATTGTCTATGTGGTAAAAGTCTAAAATAGGATTGTCTATATGGTAAAAGTTTATAATGGCATTGCCTATATTGTAAAAGGATATAATGGGATTATCTAGATAGCAAAAGTCTATAATGAGGTTGTAGATGGCAAAAGTCTATAATGGCATTGCCTATATTGTAAAAGTATACGATGGTATTATCTAGATAGCAAAAGTCTATAACGAGGTTGTCTAGATGGTAAAATTCCATAATGGCATTGTCTATATTGTAAAAGTATATAATGGGATTGTCTATGTGATAAAAGTCTAAAATGTGATTGTCTATATGGTAAAAGTCTATATTGGGATTGTCTATTTGATAAAAGTCTATATTGGGATTGTCTATTTGATAAAGTTGGGATTTTCTATGTGGTATTTAATTTAATGGTGGTAGATTTTAAACACCAGTCCACACAAACATAGAGGTACCCGCAAAATATACAAATATTTTAAAAATTTTATCTAAAACTTTTTCTAAGCAATAAATAGAATGCATTTGACAATTTACCAAACATGGGCATGAATTAAATTCTCAATTAATGAATGTGTTGTTGATAAATATATCACGTAGTTTGTAAAATGTTTATAAGAAAAAAGGAAAAGGAAAAAAAAAGTGTAAATGAAAATAAGTGTAAACGAAAAAAAAATTAAAATAAATGTAAATGAAAATAAGGGTAAATAAAAATAAGTGTACATGAAAATAAGTGTACATGGAAGTAAGTGTAAATGGAAACACGTATAAATGAAAAAAATTATGTAGCAAGAATTAAAGCATGCAATTGCATATTTGGGACCTAATATACACAAAACATATTTTTAAAAAAATAATAAGAGTAAACAACTTTAACAGCTTTGTAAAAGTCACAAGGGAGTATCTCTAAAATAAACACAATATCCTAATTTATTCTTATACAGGGTGTCATAAGATGACAATGCTAAATAAGGATGACATTTCGAGACAAAATTAATAATAATTCTCAAATCGAGACAAAATTAAATTTATAATATAGGAAATAAAAATCCTTACAATGGGAAAGAAACAATTAAAATAATGACACACATATAAAATACTTAAAAGTATGATTGCAAGTAAAATATCCCGACAATTATTTTAAAGTTTTTATTACAATATGAAAGTAGATAATTCACTCATGGTTAAGACTAATAATAGATTGCATAATATTAAAAGTTTTTTCCTCACTTGAACGTGTAGAATCCTAAACTTTGTAAATGGCAGGAGTGAATGGGTTGGGTTGTCCAAGGGGATGGTTGTTGCAAAAAAGTTTTCTCAGTATTATTGAATGCTAGAGCTTCTAAGGTTCATACCAAAATATGCAAACTTTAAGCATTCATGTCATTTTTGGTTATGTCGATTCGTAGAAATATTAAACGTAGAATAATTAGGTAGAATAATTAGGTAGAATAATTAGGTAGAATAATTAGGTAGAATAATTAGGTAGAATAATTAGGTAGAATAATTAGGTAGAATAATTAGGTAGAATAATTAGGTAGAATAATTAGGTAGAATAATTAGGTAGAATAATTAGGTAGAATAATTAGGTAGAATAATTAGGTAGAATAATTAGGTAGAATAATTAGGTAGAATAATTAGGTAGAATAATTAGGTAGAATAATTAGGTAGAATAATTAGGTAGAATAATTAGGTAGAATAATTAGGTAGAATAATTAGGTAGAATAATTAGGTAGAATAATTAGGTAGAATAATTAGGTAGAATAATTAGGTAGAATAATTAGGTAGAATAATTAGGTAGAATAATTAGGTAGAATAATTAGGTAGAAATTATTCGCCGAATAATTTCTACTTTTAGCGAACAGTGTGCCTCACCCACACAAACACACGGTTGCAGTGAAACTTCTTTCACCTTCAATAACATATTATTTTAACGAATATAAACCGTACTAAAACACACAACAGACGCATCGACAGCGACTTAAACTTGTAGTTGATTTGTACGCATGCGCTACTCATCCTTCCGTTTCATGTTTGATTTCCGTGTCGAGGTCATTCAAATTCACTATAATCGCTGAAAAGGTTCATTTCAAAAGTATATTTGTGCTTTTAACGTACTATTTAGAAATTAACACTTCTAATTTATTAGAAACTATAATGAATAAAATATTCTATTTGTACTGTAAGAAATCCTATATATTATTTTTGTAGTAAAGATTCCTTTTATGGCCATTGTACTTAATGAATCTTGACACATAAAGTATCAAAAGAAAGAGAATTTTCACGAATCGTACGTTTATCTCATAAATATCAACGTGTTTTTTTTAAAATGCGTTTAGTATAATTAATTTAAACGTGTTTTTTTAAACAAACCGTTGATAATGCTGCCATCTATGAATGAGCAGAAGCTTTAAGATTTTATGATTTTTTGACTATAAGAAATACTCTAATATATTTCGCCCTTTCAATGAATGGGTGTATGTGTGTGTGTGGGGGGGGGGGGGTGTTCTTGCGATAATTATCTCATGAACAAGTCCATGGATCTTCCTTAGAGCATCGTGTTCCAAAATATTTTGCACCTTGGTAAATTAGAATATGCAGGGAATTTCAAAGGAGATGGAGCAAACTTTATAATGTGGTAGTATACTTGTTTTGGTGTGTATACACACCAAAATAAACAGAAAATTAATTTTCAGGTAGATATTAAACAGTTTAAACATGTTTAAGGTCTGTTCAACTGCCAAAAAGAATTCTAAAGTTTAAAACGAAACAATCAACCCCTTTTCTATTTAATAAAATTACAAGAAATTAGGTTTGGAAAAAGGGTACATACCTTACCTCCTATAGCTAAATAATTTGGAATATCTGAAATATTTTTAATAAATACACTTTAAAGTAATTATAAAAATAATTATATAGAAAAACTTACTTTTTGATGAATTCTGGCTTCTTCATATTTCAGAACGTTGGAAGACTTTTATATGGGAACATTCCGAATGATAGATGTAATTTTTATTATCAATACACACAAAATGTAGAATGCACAGGTGAATGTTCGTTCAAAGCAAAGAAATGTATGTACTCGGTTCCCTTTCTTTCATTGCGCTTACACCTCTCATCGCAATAACACCTGTCTTTTTCCATTAAAGGGAATTAATTTTTTTGAAAAAACAAATTTTTCCTTAAAAAGGAATATTTCCTTCAAAAGGAATTTTTCCTTCAAAAGGAATTTTTCCTTCAAAAGACTTTTTTTTCACTGCAAACAGAATTTTTCTTCTTAAAATTTTTCTTGAAAAACAAAATTTTTCTTCTTAAAATTTTTCTTGAAAAACAAAATTTTTCTTCTTAAAATTTTTCTTGAAAAACAAAATTTTTCTTTGAAACACAAATTTGTTCCTTTAAAAATGATAATTGATTAAAAACTATGGAAACCGTGGAAACAGAATTTTTCTTAATAAAATTTTTCTTGAAAATCGTAATTTGTCTTTGAAATATAACTTTTTTCCTTTAAAAATGATAATTGGTTAAAAACTGTGGAAACTATGGAAACAGAATGTTTCATTGTAAACCGAATTTCTTATTGTAAACACAGATTTTTCTTAAAACAGAATTTTTCGTGAAAAACATAACTTGTCTGTGAAAAAAATATTTTTTCCTTTAAAAATGACAATTAGCTAAAAAGAATTAGTGAAACTCTTTTGTTAAAAACAAAATTTTCTGTCATGAATTTTCGGAATATTTGCAATAAATGAAATATGTAGACGAAGGAAATTATCAAAAAGCGCGATCTTTTATACTAGTGAATGTTTAATGAACTTAATATTCATAAAACGTATGTAAAAAGATTTCATTTATAGATTTAAAAGATTGAAAGTAATTTCACACAGCACATTTATTATATGGTTTTCTTAAAATAATTCCGATTTCATTTAAATTTCATAAATAAAAATAGTCGCTTTTTAACTTTGTTGGAATAATTTTATTTATCTTCTTATCTAAAAATGAAACACATGCATTAATTACTTTTGAAAAACAGAATGAAAAAACAATAAATTCAATCAAGAAATGAAATGAAATTAAATAAGGGAAACGAAATTGTCTTCTAAAATTAAGATATTTTAGTTTAATTCTATTTCCGTTCACTATTTCTGCTTGAACATCGGGAAACACGTGCAACTTCTTCAAATTGAAAAAGTTTCATATACTACCAAGTATGGGTTATATTTAGATCAGTTCTAGAGCCATTTCGTACTCTAAAGTTAAATGTGTGGATTTTAAATTGTAAGAAAACAATGTATGGATTCTAAATATATCGTGTAGTTAAATTTTTAGGACAAATTGAAAACAAAAATTGAAATTATGTTACAGAAGGACAGTTTTGGCATTTAGAATGTTATCTATTACCATAATTTGATCAGACTAAAACGCCATAATTATCAAAATAAAGCTAAAGTTTGTACATTGTTAAAAATTTCAGTTCAACGTTGCATCATATTTTGGTGCTCTGCAGCAACTTACACCATATTATACTAACTTATATACCGTCTTATAAAAAGCTATATACGATCGTAAAGACGTCCTACCGGTAGTAAGGAGTGTCCTCCTGGAAGGACGTTGTACGTTCTATTATTAATGGAAGAATATGTTATGTGACTAATTTGGAAAATTACATTTAATTTTGTAATGAAGTTCTTATAAATATGCACAGGGTGTCTTGAAAAAGTGGTTATTTCATTGTACGTAAACAATATATAAACAATGTAAATTGCAAAAATATTCAGAAGAAGGCAGGATATCTGAAAATGATAGAAATTCGCATATTTTATTTTTAACAAAATGAATTTTTTTTTAATTTCTATTTAACGACTTTTGGAAAAATATCAATTATCTCACCAGACATTAGTTTTGATCGCGTTAAATAAAAAAAATCGTATCTAAAAATTAAAAATTGCAGAAGTTATGACTAATTGAAATTGGGCCCCTAAACTACATTTTAACAGCATGTTCTATAAAAGAGAACTAGGACCTGCCATTCCCAAGTCAAAGTATCCTTTTCCTTCCCGATCTTCATTGGGCCAGTCTAAGCCAATGAGTAGCCAGCCTATGCCTTTGGTGTTTCATTGTAGCAGAGAGAGGCAAACATTGGAAGCACATATTTGCGAATAACTATTGGACTAGACTGGACACGAGTATGTTCCTGGTTTAAGATTCAAGCTGATTAATTAAGTATTAAGTTAATAAAGTAATTTAATTAAGTATTCAGTTAATTACGAAATACTTTCGTAACATTTTGTTCGGGGTGTTTATAAATTTCGTACAAATTATAAGATATTGTTCTCTTTCATGCTGAATAATGAGTAGATAATCTGGATAAAAACTCAATCTTTAAACTACTGGAGAATTTGAACTCCGTTTCTTTCGATACAAATGTTTTAGTGACATAACATATTTTCCATTCAATTCTTTATTAATATTTTTATACAACATGAAATTAAGCTTAACAAACCAAATGAAATAACCGTGAATAATACTTACCAATGGTATATTCAGTCTTCATGTTTAAAAAGGCTATTGAATAGTCATGCAAGCATTTTCTACTGCCTCTTTCAAAGACTGTGCCAGAGAAATTGCTGACTACTAACTGTGTCATACAGCGAAGTTTCATTCTTATATAGTTATTCACCATAATCGCTGATGGGAATGTTGGAAAAGAGCCTGTCTGAACTTTGTATTAACTGAAGACGTTTAATTTTTTCTATTGGAGGACTGAGAATAAAACCCGGTAAACTAAAACCGTTTTGACTTATTAATGAATATATCTTGACTAGATTTATCGCAATACAATTAAACCATGTGGCTATCGACCCGAAAAACCACAATATACATTAACGTATAAACATACCAATATGTTGATGTATAGAAAAATCAAAATGCTGAGGTAATTTTCTGAAAACCAAACATGGTGTATATTTGTCTGTTTGTAATCTCAACCTTACGAATGTCATAAAGTCAATTTTAAACTCGTTTTCATAATAATTCATACACAACCGTTTTGGATGCGAATAGCGTATAAATAATTCTAGATTTTCGAATTTCATATTGGTTTCCTAAGGTATAGTCTGGCAATAGTTATACACAAACTTAAATTCGAAATTTTATTGTAAAATAAATTGAAGGCGAGTTCTTTGCTGATATTTGTGATTGAAGTGTACGATGAAAACTTCTGCAAAAGTTGAGAAACAAACTATCACTGTAGCATTGATAGTAGCGTATATGTTTGGGTAAATATTGAACACCGGCTGTTTTTTTAAATATTATGTTAAAATGTACATTTAAATTTTGTATAATTTACTTTAAAATAAATGATTGAAAACATCGGTTTTACGTAAATGGTCGCTGATACGTTAAATTTGTATCTATTAATTACGATTAAGTGTACCATTAAAAGTATTTAAACTTCTTTTATAACTGCAAGACTAAAAATTAAAACTTTAATGGGAGCAATTTGGTTTTCAGCTTTTGAAAAGTCTAGAATTAAAAAACTGCATTTTTATTCGATATGCTCATGTTTAAGTATTAAGTCTCCCTTAAGTATTGTAAATAATTTTTCAATCCTTTTTGAGAAACAGTGTTTAGCACCACGCAGTAACTTTAGCTTCACGTGGTTTTAAATAGTCCGTTATACTCGGGGAAAACCTAAGTTGAGCCTAAAGCAATTGAACCTTTTTACAGTTCATAGACTTCACTTCAGGCTCAATTCAGGTTGTGAATGACTGTAATTTATAATTTTTACTAATAAAGATCATAAGTGTACTTGCCTTGATCCACTCTCGTATGCTTGTTCAAAAGACACATCTGCATATTCTTGTCTTAAGAGTTTAACTTTTTCTGCTACAATTAAAATAATACATACATTAGGATAATTTATTTATTAACATTATTGTAATTTAATTTGAAAAACTAATCATTCACCACCACTTTAACGGTACAGTAGACTTTCAAAACAGCTAAAAATCACCAAAATATAGGAAATATTTTTTTGTTGCTAAAATACAATTTGCAATTCTTCTGTCATGATTAATGTGTAATTTCAATAATTCAATCAAACTGAGGGACAAAGTACGTAGTTTGATGAAAATGTACCACAGACATTTTTTTTAATAGGTCTCACGGTTCATTTCAAAAGGTTGAATAACTGCTAGCTAAAGTAAACATTCGCGATTCAATTCCCGGTTGAGTGAGAACGGTTAAATATCTACTAGCTATTCTACCGTTCTAGTAGATATTCAACTACCAGTAGAATAGCTATTACACTGTTAAAAATTTCAGTTACACGTCGCACCATACATTGGTGCTCTGCAGCAACTCACACCATATTATGGTGCAATCTAGGTTAAATCAAAAATCCTTGATCAAGAATAGCGCAGCTTTTACAAAAAAAAACCGATTCAATCTATTAAACTGCAACCGAAACCGTCACTGAATCTACAAACTGGGGAATCCCCTCAATCCTCTTGCATTAGGGGCCCGGTTGTTTAGTGGATAAATGGGTTCAGCTGGTAATCAGATGATTGCTAGTTCGACCCCGTGCGGTGGATTTGACAAAAAAAAGTTAAAAAAATAGTGATCTTGCGATCGGAGGGTTGCGAGCTTCGATACAAAAATACTAGAAAACTGTCCAGAACATCCAACAAATTATACCGGCGTTTCACCAAAATATGGGGTAGCGAAAACGCAAATTTTGGTTCAACGTTTTACCATAAAATGGTGAAGCGAAAATATAAGTTTTGGTGCAACGTTTCGCCACTAAATAGTATCCGTGGTAGCACCGTAAAATGGTGAAACTAAGCACTAAACGTTGGTTGCGGCTAAATTGGTATCAAATGTTGGTGAAAGGTTGTAATAATTTTTAACAATGTAGGTATTGAATATTAATTACCGGTTGAATAGCAACTAGCTGTTCCACTATTCTTACTACACTTGATGGTACAATAGAACACCAATTATCCGGATCAATTGGGACCAGTTCCCATCGAATATCCGGATAATTGAATAATGAACGAAAAAAGGTTAATTATCAGTAAAAAAACGAATTTTGCCTTAGTATGTAATGTAATTTTATGACTATTAAAAACAATATCAATTAACGATAAGAAACTTTTAAAATGTGGATTTTGCTGATTAGTTTTTGTTCTTCTCAAAACGATCCAGATCCGGATAATTTGTTATCCGTTTTATCTGATCTGGGCCGCTTTGAGGGAGAAATCAGCGAAAATAATCAGAAAAATCTACATTTGAAAAGTTTCTTATCTGTGAATGATATTGTTTTTAATAGTTATTAAATCACATTACATACTAAATCAAAATGATTTATTTTTACTAAGAAGTAAGCGTTTTTTCCAGAATTATCCAATTATCCGGATATTCGATCATCTGGATGAGATCTGGTCCCGATTGAAACGGATAATTGAACTTTTACTGTATTTTACCATAATAGAGATTAACATATTTAACATGTTTTTAAACATATTTAAACACTTTTTTGGGATGAATACTAATACTTTACGAAATATATATTTACATATTTTCTAATTTTTCTAATTTTAATTATACAACAACACTGAATTTACCTTTTTTAATTATCTTTCTCACTGGCTGCAATGGCATTCTTGGTAAATCTTCTGAAATAAAAATAATAGTAATGTATAAATAATATAAATTTATATCTTAAATACTTTCAATAAAATTGAACTGCTTTTAATAGAACATCCCAATCTTCATTACCAATTCAAAACTATCTAGTTTCATTATAAACTAATTCGATTTTCCGCCAAATGAGGTAGACTGAACGATTTTTTTAATAAATTTATATCTAATCCAAAGAAATTGGCATACAAATAAATAAGTTTCTGAGGTTAACATATAGAATGGTGCATTGTAAAAACTAAATTTTAACCGTGGACAAAATACTTCTTTATTTAGGGAGTCCGAGCCCCAAATTCCAATATTTTTATTAATGAATTCAGAAATAATTTTTTTTGCACTATTAGAATATCTATTTCTAAACATTAATCAGTGATTTTTTTGCGGTTTTTTAAGCCTAAATATGCTTTTTTTAAAAAATACTTCTCCTTCAATTTTTAATATTTAATTTTTTTTAATTGATTAAATAATGTCAAGGTAATTCTTCTTACAGACCTAGGGATAATTTGATTTTTTTTCTGTTCATTCACTAAAAAATATTAAATTTTTTATATTCATTAATACGTAAAAAATAATTTATAACTTAATTTAAAAAAGCTCTTCTTACGTTTACAACAAATATTAAAATTTCAAAAACTATTAACAGTATAAATTTAAGTAAATTTTTTTATTTAGCCATAAGATTTCAAACATGACCCAAATTAAAAAATTTTGATTTTGAATAAATGAAGAATGTTGCAGACGATAAGTAGCTAGGCAAATGATAAATGGAACAAACGTGAAAAAAAACATACGTTGCCTTTCATTTACTGCTTTGAAATTTTGTACACATCTGCTTAAATATCTACAGCATCGTTTTATTAAAAAAATAGCAATTTTTTCGGAATCTTGGTCTCTCTTCTATCTTATGGTACCCAGCCTGTCATTAGTTATAAAATTACTTGAAATAACAATAAAGTCTAATGAAATAAAAAAAAAATTCTAATCCTATATAGCAGAGTTACTACATTACTACTTTCTATGAATAATAAGGCGAATTCGTTGTTCATTTTGATAGCCATTAATAGCTTAACCGATCATTCATTTTTTAGAAGCTTATTTTCAGTCCTTATTTATCAAAGTACGCCGTAAAGTATCATAATAGCACCACTGCTTATAATAACAGACGTAATTTTGACTGTCGTAAGCGTATTATTGAGCAATTTTTAAACAAATGAAACAATGAAACAAATGAAAACAATGATGATTTTCAAAAATGAAACTTATGTATTCGGAGCTATGATAAGCATCGAATGTAATCAAAAATGAGTAAATTTGACTTATTTTTGAATACCTATTTTTAACAGTGTAGTAACGCCGACATATCTCAGCCCGTTCATCGTCTGTATTTACTTACAAATAAATTAAATACTTCAACCATCTTTCACTTCATAATATTGGGTTATAAACTTTATTTAAATCTACAATTAAATAAAAAAAATTCAGCACTTACCACTCATATCTTTCTCAGTAGCAATATACAAGCTTCTCGTCTCGCTGTAGGAGTACCTCTCGTAGGTATCAGTCACGTCCATGGAACGCGCGTACCCTGTCACTTCCCGTACAGCGGCACGGTTGGTGCGCGGGCCTCTACCTCGGTACCAAGTGCTGTACGCCGGTACATAAGCTGCAGCGCCGGCCTGTTCCATCTCACCCATATAGTGATACCGCGGTAGTGTCTCTGCTTCGTAGGCATCCGTCGGATTACCTAGGCAGTCTCGGCTATAAGCTGTTTGGAAAAGAAAGAGTCAATTTATTAACATATTAATAAGAGAGATTCAATTGATTATGCTCTATAAGAACATTTACGTTCTATAAGGAATTTCCGTTCTAAAACGACATTTACGTTCTAGAAGGAATTTTCGTTCTACAACGACATTTACGTTCTATAAGGAATTTCCGTTCTACAACGACATTTACGTTCTATAAGGAATTTCCGTTCTATAACTACATTTACGTTCTAGAAGGAATTTCCGTTCTACAATGACATTTACGTTCTATAAGGAATTTCCGTTCTACAACGACATTTACGTTCTAGAAGGAATTTCCGTTCTATAACGACATTTACGTTCTATAAGGAATTTCCGTTCTATAACTACATTTACGTTCTATAAGGAATTTCCGTTCTATAACTACATTTACGTTCTATAAGGATTTTCCGTTCTATATGGAATTTCCGTTCTATAACGACAAGGAATACACAACAATTTACTACAAGGAATTTCCTTTCTATAACGACATTTACGTTCTATAAGGATATTTACGTTTTATTTAGCGAAAAAATATCTGCACTATAAAAAAAGTATTTAAAAATGAGTATCTGAACATACGGTTTTCGTCAGTTTTTCCAATGAATTATTTTTAATGTTTTTGGATAGAGCTAAGTAAAATAATGTTAAAAGTAAAGAATAAAGGGCACTCTGAAAACTAACGAAATTGCAATTTTGATTCGAATTTGCACATGCTTGTAAAATAAATTACATCAAATATTTGCGCATGCGTGCAAAACACATTGCACAATTATTTTGCAAGGTTGCCAATTTGAACTGAAATAATATTTGGCGATATTAATATTGACACCTTAGCTCTTTACCTTAACCTAAAGTAATAATAAGTTTGATATTGATATTAAATATTGCTCCATATTAAATTTGCACGATGGCTTCATCTAAAAAAAAAACCCCTAATAACTCTTAATTGCTGTGAATAATTTAGTGAGATTTTCCCTCAAGCCTACACTGTTAAAAATAGGTATTCAAAAATAAGTAATGTACTCATTTATGATTACATTCGATGCTTATCATAGCTCCAAATACAGAAGTTTCATTTTTAAAAAAGACGTACTCAAAAATGAGTAAAAATTAATAAAAAGCGCAGTAGCTTGCCTACATAGGCAGCGTTCATAAATCCCTTTCAATAAATATCGACAATTACAACTTAGATTTACCGGGAATCAAACCCAGGTATGCAGCACCGCTGTCCACAGTCTTATCCGTTAAGCCATCAAAGCGATGCGAACAGAAGTAATGTTAAAAAGGTGTGCCAAAAGATGGGAAGTAAGATAATTGAATTGTAATAACACAGTTTCCAATTAAGCAATCAACATAAAATAATATGGAAAACCATTTTCCGAACAAATATTTTAAGTTTGTTAGGTCGCATTGTTAAGATGGCTTGAACAGAAGCTGAGATTTGCAATATTGAATCATACTGTACGAAAAATCAAACTGTAGCAATATTAAATGAAAGTACGATTACTTAAAATTTGAGTACGTCATCGCTTATTTACGATGCAATTGTACTTAAAAAACAAGTACGTTCATGTACTCATTTTAAGCACTTTTTTTATTACAGTGTACGATATTTTGAATTTAAAATTGTATTTAATTCTAAATTGTTAATTCAAAAATATTTACCCGAATTATGGAATTGGACAGTCATATGTGTGGTGTGCTCATCTCCTTCATTATCATGTCTAGGTGCATCCTGCGTCTCTCTGTCATCATTGCTGCTACGCCCCGTGTAAGTTTGGCCGCCAGAAGCTCCTTCTGAGGCTTCTTCGCCATAGTATCTTTCATAACTGCCTCTCGGGGATTCTGGTTCTTCAAATGACCTCGCTGTCTGCGTATGACCATACTTTTTTTTACACCGCTCGCGCTTCTGTTTCTCTTGATCCTCGATATCTTCCTTATCTCCGCACCTACTTTTAGATCGCTCCTGCTTATCTTGCTTCTCCGAGTCTCGTTTATGTCCATTTCTGGTTTTCGATCGGCCACGCCCTTCTTGATCTGGAGTTTCGATGTCGTTCTTATGGGCACCTTTGCTTTTTGATCGCTCTCGCTCCTCTTTTTCTTGCTCTTCAATGTCCGATCGGTGACCACTCCTGACATTCGGTCGTGCACCCTTTTCTGTCTCATCGGTGTTCTGCAGATAATTTGTCTTGACTTTCGGTCGCGCACCAGTTTTGTTCTCATATGTGTTCTGCATATGACTAGTCTTGTCTTTCGGTCGTGCACCCTTTTCTTTCTCATCTTTGTTCTGCATTTGACTAGCATTGTCTTTTGCTCGTGCACCTTTTTCTTTCTCATCTGCGTTCTGCATATGACTAGCATTGTCTTTCTCTCGTGCACCCTTTTCTTTCTCATCTTTGTTCTGCATATGACTAGCATTGTCTTTCTCTCGTGCACCCTTTTCTTTCTCATCTGCGTTCTGCATATGACTAGCCTTGTCTTTTGCTCGTGCACCCTTTTCTTTCTTATCTGTGTTCTGCATATCACTAGCCTTGTCTTTCGGTCGTGCACCCTTTTCTATCTCATCTGTGTTATGAATATGCCTAGTCACGTCTTTGGGTCGTGCACCCTTTTCTCTCACTTCTGTGTTCTGCATCTGACTAGTATTGTCTTTCGGTCGTGCGCCTTTCTCTTGTGCATTGGTGTTATGATGTTCGGTATCCTTGACTTTCGGTCGTACATCCCTATGTTGCTGATCATTGTTCATAGGGGTATTTTTGACTTTTGGTCGTGTACCCTCTTTTCGATCATCCATGTCTTGTTCCTGATCACTCTTGACTTTCGGTTGTGTACCCTGTTCTCGCTCCTGCTTCTCAATGCCCTGCTTCTTGGGGCTATCAGTCACCCTGGATTGCCTCTTTAGCTCATGTCTTTCTCCCTTTGAATCATTTTTCGGGAAAATTGGGATATCGCTTGACCTTGAATGCATTCTTAAGTCTTCTCTGTTAATCGATCTCGGGATTTGTCTGTCAGTTGATCTCAGGTCTTGTCTGCTGCAAAGGCTTCTAGATTCTTGTCTGCCAATGATTGCTGGGTCTCGTCGTCTGTTAACGGATGTTGGGTCTTCTCGGTCAATGGGCATCAGTTCTTGTTCGTCAATGGGTCCCGTGTCTTGACAATTCACATATAGCTCACCAGTTGTTAAATCAATGTCGAAACTTTCACCTGCACATGTAATACAAGATGGACCCCAAAAACATTGCGGATTTACCGAACTCCGCCGCCCTCTAGCTCGGTTACGTATTGCTAACATTTCTCTAACCTCTCTTTCATCCAGGTTGCGCTGTCGCCGATTCCTCTGCTCAACTATTTTCGCTTCGTGCATTCGTCGTAGATGGATTTGAATATCCTCATCAGTCGAGTTTGGTGGTGCATTATAATTATAGTCGTCATAACCAGTTGCATCTGTGCCTCCATTCTCATTGAATAAGGCTCTCTGACGATGAAGCCTGCTGCGGCGTCTGGATCTGCGTTCGTTTCTTTGTGAGGCATCGTATTCTCTGGAATCAACCGAGTATCGTGGGTAGTGCGGCAGTTTAGGGCGTGTTGACAGTGGTCCGCCTTCAAAAAAATGACAAGGGATACTCAAACGACGCGGACGATGGTTATCTGAAAATATATAGATATACTGCTGAGTTGCATCTATTTAAACGTTGTTAACCTTTGAGAACCTAGAGTCCAGACCAGGATTGTCGTATGTAATATTTTCGATACTACATCACACTTACCGATAGCACTTGAGATTTTGATAGACAAAAAAATATTTTACCCAATCAGGCATCATTTGAGAAGAGGAATTTTTTATGTTTGTCCATTAAATCCGTTAAAATTGAGTTTAATTTACGGCGATTATGAGTACACTGTTAAAAATAGGTACTCAAAAATAAGTAAAACGTACTCATTTTTGAGTACAATCGATGGTTATCATGGCTCCGAATACATATGTTTCAAATTTGAAAAAGACATATTTAGGCTGCCGTCATAAATACCTTTTAATAAATATCGACAATTACAACCACAACCAAGATTTACCGGGAATTGAACCTAGATCTCAATCACTGCAGTCTAGAGCCTTATCCGTTAAAATACCAGGCCGACTTGAAAAAGTTATAAACAGAAGAAATAAAAGGTGTCCACAAAGAACAAGAAGTAAGATAATTTAGTTGTAATAAATCAGTTTCCATTTAAGCAATTGACATCAAATAATGCAGAAAACCATCTTGTGAACAACTATTTTAAGTTTGTCAGGTCGCTTTGTTAAGATGGTTTGAACAGAAGCTGATATTAGCAATATTAAATCACACTGCTCAATTTTGAGAAAATACGGTTACTTAAATTGAGGTACGTCATTGCTCATTTACGCTGCAATTGTACTCAAAGAAAAACGAGTAGGTTCAGTTACTCATTGTTAAGTACCTTTTTTTACAGTGAAAGGAATATGAGAATTTTTCAGGTAACACTTGTCTATACGTAGTATTTTCAGACTGCATAAAATTTCTCATTTTGATAGCTATTGTAACTAATAACCACTGTGGAAATAAGATAGAAGTGAGATTTCAATTATAAAATTACAAGTAGATTTGATTTAGCGACAAGTTTAATATAGTACAGAAAATACTACGTAGGGCAACACTTCCGTTGGGGTACCCAAATTAAAATACTTCCAATTTTTAAAAAAGCTGGAAATTTAAATTAGCCAAACATATATTCAAGAAAAGGGATCCAATGGTCATAAGGAAAATGGTTATTTTCATCCGGTAAATGTAGCCACCTATTGGATTTTTTTCAGAACTTTATCATTACACTCAGAGCCTACCTCAATATTTAAAAAAGCTGGAGATTTAAATTAGTCAAACATATATTCAAGAAAAGGGATCCAATGGTCATAAGGAAAATGGTTATTTTCATCCGGTAAATGTAGCCACCTATTGGATTTTTTTCAGAACTTTATCATTACATTCAGAGCCTACCTCAATATTTAAAAAAGCTGGAGATTTAAATTAGTCAAACATATATTCAAGAAAAGGGATCCAATGGTCATAAGGAAAATGGTTATTTTCATCCGGTTAATGTAGCCACCTATTGGATTTTTTTCAGAACTTTATCATTACATTCAGAGCCTACCTCAATATTTAAAAAAGCTGGAGATTTAAATTAGTCAAACATATATTCAAGAAAAGGTATCCAATGGTCATAAGGAAAATGGTTATTTTCATCCGGTAAATGTAGCCACCTATTGGATTTTTTTCAGAACTTTATCATTACACTCAGAGCCTACCTCAATATTTAAAAAAGCTGGAGATTTAAATTAGTCAAACATATATTCAAGAAAAGGGATCCAATGGTCATAAGGAAAATGGTTATTTTCATCCGGTAAATGTAGCCACCAGTTGGATTTTTTTCAGAACTTTATCATTACATTCAGAGCCTACCTCAATATTTAAAAAAGCTGGAGATTTAAATTAGTCAAACATATATTCAAGAAAAGGGATCCAATGGTCATAAGGAAAATGGTTATTTTCATCCGGTAAATGTAGCCACCAGTTGGATTTTTTTCGGAACTTTATCATTACACTCAGAGCCTACCTCAATATTAAAAAAACTGGATATTTAAACGATTCTGGAACGATTTTCGAACAATGTCAATGGTCTGTACGGCCGTTGAAATCGTTCCTATGCGTTGGTACATGATTAACTAAGAGTACACTGCTAAAAATTATTACGACCTTGCAAAAACGTTGGTACCCATTTAGCTGCAAACAACATTTGGTGCTTAGTTTCACCATTTTACTTTGCTACCACGTATGGTTTAGTGGTGAAACGTTGCACCAAAACTCATAACGTTGCATAAAACTCAAAATTCTAGTTTTTTTAGTAGTAGTATTTTTGTAGTGGAGCTGGCAACCCTCCGATCGCAAGATGACAACTTGTCACCATCAAGATGACAACTTGTCATAGATTCCACCATAATACGGTGTAGACCTCTGTTTTGCACCAAGATCTGGTACATTTTTGAACTGAAATTTTTAACAGTGTAGGTACATTTTTTACACTGTTTTACAATATTTCAAGTTAATATTTGGTGTTTCAATTGTATGTATGATTGCTATTCAGAACTCTCGTTTATCCTATCTTGTTATATTTTCTTACCAATAAAAAGACTTAGCTTTTGCATTCTGCGAACATCTTTGATATTTGTGTTCTTTCCATGGAACAGTTATTCCTCTTTCTGTTCTTTTACTCACAATTTTTTATGCTCATAGAGGAGAGAAAATTGTAGTATGTTTCGGATCTGCAAGAGAACGAGTTGAAAAAATACCTATGTTTTTAAACACAAGGTTATGCCCTTCTTGTTTATTTTAAAGAACAGGGAACCAAAAGGACAAGTCATTATGTTGTCGCCTGAGAGGCGACATCAGAGTGCAAAGGGTTAAACCTAACCTCGAAACTCAAGAACGTGGCTTTGGGGCAAGACGAGGCGGGAAAGATGGGATCTCCAGTGCCGGGGGTATCCAGTGACAAGTATCCAGTGAAACTTGAAAACTTGATGAAGATGACCAGTGACTCTAAGGGGTGGATCAGATGTTGTGATTGCGGACGATAGGCTAATAAATCTTGTGCAGATGTTTAGAGTGGAAATGAAGACGCTATTCATGTGTGTGTGTTTGAGTGAAAAGTAATGGCTTATGCAAATTAAACCAATTGTTTACTTGTAAGTAATTTTTATTTAATTTTTCATCTTCAGTACTTTTTACTTCTAGGATTTAGAGCGAAAAGTTAGAACACCCCGTTTTGCCCCGCATGTGGGTTAAGACGGGGAGAAAAGCTCTTTCTTAAAGAAATTCATTCTATTTCAAAAACTAAAAACATACGAGGTGTGTAAATTAAGTAATGAGACTGATTTTCTAGTGTTCGATCTGGCAACACTGGGGACGCGGCATGTAGAGGGTAGGCAGGTAAACATCTGATACGCGTCCAGTACAAGTTTGAACACGCTAGAGTTGTTGCGCTGTCCGTAGTGCATTTTGTTGTGAGAAAGGTTTTTTTAGTGCGCTCTAAAAATGAGTGACATCAATTTCGAACAACGTTGTGCTATCGGGTTCTGCTTCAGACTTGAAAACAGTGCAACGGAAACATTTGAAAAACTGCGGCAGACCTATTGAGACAGTGTTTTGTCGAGAGCCCAGGATTTTAGGTGGTTTAAGGCATTTTAAGAAGGAAGAGAATCAATTGAAGACGAGCCTCGCCGCGGAAGGCCTTCATCTTCAAGAACCAATTAAATGTTGGCAGAATACGCGATCTCGTGCGTTAATCAATATTTTTACCGAGAAGTTCTCGAGAGACTTCAAAAAAGGGTCATGCGTGTGAGACCAACCATCAAAAACATGTGGGTGTTGCATCACGGCAATGCTCTTTGTCACACCTCAATTTCTATCAATGAGTTTTTGGCCAGTACAAACATTCCTGTGGCCCCTCAGCCTCCTTATTCACCCGACTTGA
Organism: Troglohyphantes excavatus; assembly: GCA_963932185.1. NCBI lineage: Eukaryota > Metazoa > Arthropoda > Arachnida > Araneae > Linyphiidae > Troglohyphantes > Troglohyphantes excavatus. The sequence goes on along the minus strand of OZ010676.1, from coordinate 5,611,896 downwards.
GTCCAGGTGACTTTTTTCTGTTCCCAAGATTGAAAAATCACCTCAAGGGACGTCATTTTGGGACATTGGAGAATATTCAAACAGCCGTTATGATAAATGCACTTACAAACCTACCAGGTTCGAGGCATTTCTTTAGTTCGGCGACTCAAGGAGAAGGGACATCTTTATAAAACTTAACACGTTTTATTTTCATTCCCAAACAATGCTTGTTGTGGAGGAGCTGATTTTTATTCAACCATACTCAATGGCGGCCTGGTGCTCTCTCTGTTCGAAATGCAAACCGAAACCTCTCAAGTGGAAGATGTCACATTCCAAACCCAAATGGGGCTTCTCAGCACAGTGAATCATGCCCCAAGTGGGCCGGTCTGCAACAGCCGTAACCGACAAACTGAAGGCTATTCCAGTATCCGAGTTCCAGTACTGCTATGAGGAATGGAAGAATCGAACTGTGTGGCTTCCCAAGGTAGTTACTCTGAAGTAGACAATGTGAATTTGTAATTTTATCTCAATAAAAAAATTAGAAAAAATCAGTTTCATTTCTTAATTTACACACCTCGTATATTACGTGTTTATGATATTTCTGTCAGCTAAAGACAGAACTTATGAACTGACTTATGCAAATTAAAACAATTGTTTACTTGTAAGTAATTTTTATTGAATTTTTCATCTGCAGTACTTTTTAATTCTAGGATTTAGAGAGCGAAAAGTTATATTTGGTTTGGTTTGGTTAATTGACGTCGCACTAAACCTGCAAAGGGGGCTATTGGCGACGGTTCGGGGTCTATCTCGAAGGAAAGACCCGGGAACACATACACATTCATACATGTACCTCGTTATTTTAGAACCATGGTCAGATGACGAGGAAACACCTGAACTGGCACCCAACGCCTTCAATAGACGTCGGGACTTTGGACCCCGATCAGATTTATCGTGCACCAGTCCCGTATACACGCCGTTAATTTTTGCGGATGTTCTGGACGACTTTTTTAGTATTTTGTGGCGAAGCTGGCAACCCTCCGATCACAAGATCGCTACTTTTTTACTTTTCTTTGTCAAGTCCATCACCTGGTATCGAACCAGGAATCTTCGTATTCCCAGCTGACGTCTTTAACCGCTCGGCCACGGAGGCCTTGAAAAGTTAGAACACCCCGTTTTGCCCGCATGTGGGTTAAGACGGGGAAAAAGCTCTTTCTTGAAGAAAGTCATTATATTTAAAAAATGAAGAACACATTAACTATTCCGTCTTGACCCGCACTTCTCTACATATTTGGCTAATTTTATATACTATATAAAGTGATTTTTGTTTTTGTTTTCGAATATATGTTACCGTTAAAGTATATAATGCAGTTATTTCATAGAATACCTAGTTATTCCATGAAATAACTGATCGTGTCCGTTAAAGTGTGTATTATGTTATTAATTTGACACTTTAACTAGTTATTCTATGAAATAACTAGGTATTCTATAAATTAACTAATGAGAGACAGTTAAAGTGTAAAATAAACAATTTATCTAAAATGAAATTAAACTGATAGACAATTAAAATGAAAAAGAAGCAATTTATCTAATTTATGCAGCGTATAAATGGTATTTATGGAAACGTACCATAAAATCATTTGTTACAACAAGGATTGCTAAAATGACACTTGGAATTACAAAGAACATTATTTCTAAAACAAAAACATTTTTTGTTGACACACTGGGTTTTACACGAACATTTTTTAAATCCCTGACCAGTACCTAAACTTTGAGCTGTAGCAACCGACCGGAGCGATATTTCTACATCCGGTACTTCTTCGATTTTAATTAATTTTTGTTCGCAGACACTGAACTGATATATGATATAGATTATTTTACACTTTAACGGGCTGCAGATCATTATTCTATGAAATAACTAGTTAAACCATGAAATACAAGAGAGTTTTACACTTTAACGGACACGATCAGTTATTTCATGGAATAACTAGGTATTCTATGAAATAACGAATTTCATACTTTAACGGTAGCATATATATTTTTTAAATATGTTGAATATACGCTTGTTACAATTGACTAACAGTAAATTTTATATAAATTACTGACAGGGTGCTGTGTGTGCATTTATGTATAATAGAATGTCTTACGCTTTATCTTTTAGACAGTTACAATAACATTATATTAATGATATATATTTAAATAATTAGCATGCACTTGCTGCTAAGGTACTGACGGTGTTACTTAAACAAAAAATACGTATTTGAAGAGAAAAATGTATATTTTTTATTTAAAAGTAGTTAGACACAGAAAAGTGTTTTTTTTAATTTAAAAAATATTGATGAGAGAAAATTTTTAACGTTTGCTCTCTTAATGAATTAAATAAAAGCGTGTTTTCAAAACTATTTTTATATATATATTAATAGTATTCGATAGTATTTTTATATATATTAATAGTATGTATATAATAAAGGCTGATGGAACCAGGACTTACAGATTTTGTAGAAATTATCCGAGAGAAGAACTAACTCCAGAACATAATTTCAACTGTCCTGCGATACTGGCGACTTTGAAGGGAATGGAGGATTCCCCTTATCATGAAAAGATTGTGGATATGGCAAGGGCAGTGATATCAGCACATGGTTCAATTGGACTTTTTTATGGACACGACAACCATATATATGTATAGTATTCAATAGTATATATATATATTAATAGTATTTTCTATATATTTTTTTACATTGTACTTACCGTTTTGTGACACGGAGTGGCTTCGACGATTGTCTTCTCTCCCGGAACTAGTTTCTCCAATTGCTTTTCTCATATTACAACCATCAGCTGATGTGGTTCCCTGGTTAGGAACCAGATCTGCTGATTGAAACATTCCACTCCTTTGACTGAAGTAGCCTTCAAGGTACGAAGGTGAAAGTGACCTGAAACTATTTTCTTCATCATGGAGATTATCCAGAGGTCTGTCCTCCCTTCGCCTTTGTAGAACACTAGAAGCAGATTGTCTGTTAGAATTGTTATTTTGCGTCATGTTTTCTAACAATCTGTTTTCACTCAGATTTTGCAAAAAACTAGAAGCAAATGGTATGTCATACCGGTTGTTTTCTTGCATGCTTTCAGATGACCAGTCATCTCTTGGACTCTGTGGTACACTAGAAGCAGCTTGTCTGTCAGAATTGTTGTTATGCGTCATATTTCCTGACGACTTGTTTCCCCTCGGATTCTGGGGCAACCTAGAAGCAGCTGGTCTGTTGTCACATCTGTTGTTTATCTGCATGCTTTCTGATGACCTGTTGTCCTTTGGACTCTGTGACACATTAGAAGCAGCTTGTCTGTCAGAATTGTTGTTTTGTTTTATGTATCCCGACGACCTGTTTTCCCTCAGACTCTGTGGTACACTAGAAGCAACTTGTCTGTCAGAATTGTTATTCTGCGTCGTATTTCCCGACGACCTATTTTCTCTCGGATTCTGGGGAAAAATAGAAGCAGCTGGTCTGTCACATCTGTTGTTTATCTGCATGCTTTCTGATGACCTGTTGTCCCTTGGACTCTGTGGCACATTAGGAGCAGCTTGTCTGTCAGAATTGTTATTCGGCCTCATATTTGCCGACGACCTATTTTCCCTCGGACTCTCGGGAAAATTTGAATCAGCTGGTCTGCCAAAATTGTTACTTTTCTCCATGGTTTCGGAAGAAGTCACACCGCGGCAGATGACTTCTGCGTCAACTTGGGTATTTGAATGTGAAGTCGCTGAATCGCTGTCAATGGACACAGCTGATCGGGTGACCGCTTGGAGCTTGTAGTGTGATGCCGATGAACTACTGTCAAAACATACAGCTGTGTTGGTAACTCCGTGGACTGAAATCACTTTATCATATTCAGTTGCAGACTGGGAAGTGGAGGTGGCACCTTGGATCTCGCAATGAGATGTAACTGATTCACTTTCTGTTATAGACTCGGATGTGTAGGTAGCACCTTGGACCTTGCAATGCAATTCCCTTAAATCACATTCGATCTCTGTCCTACTAGCACCTTCTTTCTGGCAATGGGACTTCACTGTATGCACACCAACTAAAGGCTCAGATTTGTGGGTGACTTCTTGAACCTTGTAATGCAATTCTCCTGTATCACCATCCAGTTCTGTCTCGGGTGTCTGGGTTGCACCTTTGTCTTCGCAATGGGATTCCACTGTATCCAAATATATTGCAGACTCAGCTAAGTGGGTGACTCCTTTGACCTTGCAATACGATTCTACGGTATCACTATTCACTTCTTCATCGGCTTCGCGGGTTGCATATTGGTCTTGACATTCCACTCTATCCAAACTTATTGCAGACTCAGCTGTGTGGGTGATTCCTTGGACATTGCAATGCGATTTTTCTGCAAAACTCTCCAAACCAATTTCAGATTCAGTTGAATGGTTGAAATCTTCGTCCTTGAATCTGATTTCTTCAATTAGATTGTCTGCGAAGGTTACACTTGGTTTTTGATCCGATGGTAAACCAGCTGGTTTTAAGTTACTAGAAGGTTTGGGTTCGGAGGTGTTTGGGGCTATGCGTGGTGGCGGAATGGACAAACTATGCGTTTCGTGTAACTTTGGGCTGAACCCAAATCTTTTGCAAGCTGCTCTTCTTCTGGAGTGACTGGCTTTATGATTTTCAATAGTATTGGGTCTGGTACTAGTTGAATCTATGGGTTCAGTAATTACAAGAGTGGTTCTGTTTTGTTCTTCTAAACTCTTTTTGTTTCTACGTATATTTTCTTTATTCTAAATACGACAAAAAATAAAAATGATATAGGACTTTTCTTATCAGGATGCATATTTATTAAAGATAGAGTGATTATAATTATAGAGATCAATATCAAAATGTTTTTTGTCTTTTTTCTTAAATTTTCAAAAAAAAATTAGAAAAGTAACTTCGATGTTGGGGAATAATGGGGATTTAATTTCATGATTTTTCATCAGGAATCGGTATTCCTGTAGTTTCGGTTGCGATTTTGTGATCACGTCCTTTAACAAAGATATATAAATTAAAAACTCCGTCGTAATTTACTTTGGAACTCATATTTGAACTGAATTCTTAATAGTTTTAAAATAACTTTGAAAATAAAAATTATTTTTAGTACAGGATATCTATGAAGAATACAAATGTCTTTGAAAAAAAGACAAGAGACGTTTAGATATTAAGATCTACAAATTAAGTAACCATTTGTAATAGTTTTAAAACAAAATAATTTGGGCTTGAGAATATTGACAAAACGTGTTTTCTGCATATACACATAGAAGAGAAAATATGGATTTTTGACGAATACAAATTTTAAAAAAATACAATCGTAAGAATCAATGGAATCAGAGCAAAGTTGCAAAATAGAGAAATAATTCGGATATGATATTCCATATGTCCAACGTTTTTACAATTTTTAAATGAGAGCATAATCGAATCTTAATAATTAGTCATATTTTTAATGTTTTACAACGTTGCTATGACAACTTGAATGAACCAATCCCAACACAATGCTGTAAAGATAGTTATCAACTAAAATCAAGATTTTATAATAATTTTTTAACAGTTGTCATATTTTTAACTATTTCGAATTAGAGCATAATCCTATCTCAATAAATGGACATAATTTCGTTACGAAACGCTTTAAATAGAATATAATTCAATTACAAGATTTGGTCATCTTTCTTCACGGCATGTTTGTTATTTTAGCCATGACTAGCGTTTTAGAGTGAATCCACAAATTAGAAAACAAATATCTTAACAACTAAATATTTTGTAACGATATTGGTCAATAGTTCAGTTTAAGTTAATAATAATTTGAAACAAATAGCTTTGAGCAAAACCATTTTAATCCTTTGAAGTCGAAGGAATTTTTGATATTTAAGTTTTGTTAATGGAAGAGTTGTTCACTGTTCCTTTTCGTTTTGAAAGATACTTTCATTTGACTGTTCTTTTTGGAAACTGGTCTTATTTATAATTTTTCACTTTGATTATTGTTCTATTTGAAGTTCTTCTACTGAGAATTATTTTCTTTTTTAAATGCTCTTTTTTTGAAAGATTGTATTTGAGAATATTATTTTGAGAATATTATTTTGAAAATTGTTATTTTCAAATAATTTTTTTAATTTTTAATATTTTAATTATTTTCAAATAATATTTAAAAAAAATTATGCTAATTTTTTTTGTGAATCGATCTTTTTGGAACTGTTATTTTTATGAGCTTTTCTTTTATAAAAATGTTCTTTTACATTAGTTTTCTTTTGTAAACTGAAAATAACTGAGATGTTATTTTCGAGATCTTCGTTTTACGGGGTTTTCGTTAAAACATTTTTTTAAAAAAAGGTTTTTTTTAACTGTCCTATTTTAGGAATGTGTTTTGAGAGCTGTGTTTTTTGTAAACTCTTATTTTTAAAAACTAGAATAATTATTACCTTTTTTGAGATTACCCTATTACAACTTGAGTTTCATATTCCGAGTGAAGATTTCTAAACAGTGGTTTGGGTTAGAGAGACAACATTTTATAAAAAAAAACAGATCTTTTAGGAAAAGAACTGAACTTTTAGAAAAATAACAGATCTTTAAAAAAAAAACAGATTTTTTTTAGAAAAATAACAGACTATTTAGAAAAAGAACAGACCTTTAAAAAACCAGATTTTTTAAGAAAAATAACAGACCATTTAGAAAAAGAACAGATCTTTTAGAAAAAGAACATATCTTTTAGAAAAAGGACATATCTTTTAGAAAAAGAACAGATATTTTAGAAAAAGAACAGATCTTTTAGAAAAAGAACAGATATTTTAGAAAATGAACAGATCTTTTAGAAAAAAAAACAGATCTTTTAGAAAAAAAAACAGATTTTTTAGAAAAAACATATTTTTTAGAAAAATAATTTCTTAATACTAATACCTTCTAAAAACACCACATTCTAGAAACAGCGTGCAAATCTAACTGACCGTTCTTTTATCCCCTGAATGTTCACTCCAAGTGTAAAGTTTAATTGTTACTATCCAGTACAATTATGAAGCTTTGGACTTAATTGCGGTAAAAAAGAGACGGATCCATTCGGAACAAAAATTTACATTATAGAATTCCAGGTGCTATTGTCTGCATAATCTCTAACATTTATTAAAATAACCGATATCTCCTTCTTTTATAATTATTTAAAATGTTTGCTACGCTAAATAAGGGATATTCAAAACACAGAAAAGGATATTTCGACGACATCAATTTTTTCCGTTTTGAAATTAGAATTGTTCAATTCTATTCCTTGGTATTAAAAAAGACTTATGTCCCCAAATTCACGAATTTTGAATTATGTCCATATACTACTAAAACATAATCAAATTTATAAAAAAATGTAAATGTTCTCTAGTTCATTATATAACGAGTAATTACTCTTTCAAAAAGAGCAATCTTTAAATTAAAATAAAAATGGCCAATAAAAAATATCAATGAATTTGCTATTGTAAAAGTAACAATGCCAGCTGCTCCCAAAACCTAGTAAATAGGACGCAGTCCCTTTCTCTTGAAAGAAACAGATGTTGTTCATCATATCAGTTATTAAACTTTAAACAATAAATTTGTATATGATGTCACAAAGCATAAATAATAAGTTAAAACTATACATAAAATTTTAAATATAACCTAACTTAATTTTAGCTTGATGGTTGCATTGAGCCTATGCAAATATATTAAGTTAGGACTACCTTTTCTTTGGTACGTAAATATGAATCATGATCTAGTTTGGCCAGTCTTTTTTCAACAGGACCTAGGTTTCTGGCATTAGGGCAGAGCCATTCCTGAAAAATTGTGTTAAATGATTGTATAAATTACTATTACATTGGGCGTGACAGTAACGGTGATGTCAAAATCCGCAAATTTGAAGAGGTAGGTAGAGAGAAGGATGTGATGAATTCGGTTTATAGGTATTGGTCCAAAACGAATGTAAAGACATTGTTTAATAATGTTGTTTAAAGATGTTCTTTAATGATGTTTTTAATGATGATGTTTAAAGATTTTGTTTAATGAGGTTGTTTAAAGACATTGTTTAATTATGTTGTTTAAAGACATTGTTTAATTATGTTGTGTAAAACATTGTTTAATGATGTTGTTTAAAACATTGTTTAATGATGTTCTTTAAAACATTGTTTAATGATGTTGTTTAAAGACATTATTTAATGTTGTTTAAATATGTTGTTTAATGATGTTGTTTAAAGACATTGTTTAATGTTGTTTAAATATGTTGTTTAAAGACATTGTTTAATGTTGTTTAAATATGTTGTTTAATGATGTCATGTTTTTATATTTTAGTATAAAAAAAGTGTCATTAAAAAGGTTTAGTGTTTTCGTATTTAAGTAGAAAAATTGACATAATGAATTTTAGTATACAATAATGTTGTTTAAAGATGTTGTTTAATGATTTCTGTTGTTATGATGTACTTTTAATGTTTTAATATTTTAGTATTAAAAAAGTGTGAGTAAACAGTCTCACTGTGTTTGTATTTAAGTGTAAAAAATAAGAATGATTTTAAGTATAAAAGAAAATAGGTCATGAATATGGATGAAAGAGAAAGCATTCCACAATACATGAAAAATTTAAAAATATATTTAAATTGTTATTCATTCAAAATATGTTAAAATTATTCAATAAAGTTTTGGTTATGAGGCAATTAAAGAAGCAAATGCATAAATAATAAATATCACAATTCAATATACATTCCATATTTATCATGCAACATCATAAACATAAAACATGCAAGTGATAACATCAATTTAAATAATCGGAATTTCTTTTTATAATATAAATTTGATGGTAATTTATTTTTAAATTAACATAGTTTTGTAGAAGTAGGTAAATTTTCTCTTTCAAAATTACGATTTTTTAATTGCATCTTTAGCATCTATATTTGCTTTTAATTATTTTTTTCGTTTAACGTAACTAATTTTCCGTTAGAAAAATAATTGATTTAATTTTTAAAATTTTGTTTTTCACTGTTAAAAATAGTTACCTAAATCCGATGAAACTTTTCTGAGACTAGTATTTACAAAAATAACAACATTTCTTTCGTTACAAACCGTTAACAACGGAATTATTTCTTCAAGAGCGTCTTGTGAAAATTAGATTTACTTTCTCCTCCTTTAAACAAACTATGAAATAATATTTGTTCAATAATGCATTTTTGTGATCAAACACTTTTTGTATTAAATAAAATCAAATTAGATATCATCGGCAATTTAAGTTGAAAGGGCAATGGAAGAAAGGGTAAAGTAGCAAAAATAAGTTTCTGAGAAAAACAGCTTCTTCATTCACAACAAGCTTAAAGTTAAGGGTCGCGTTCCATTGAACGCCCACATTTGCCACTAAGCCAAAAATTGGCAAGATATTTTTCCAATTAATCCTAGCTCTTAAAGAATTATGCGTGGAAGGTTAACATAATTGGCGCCTTTCGCATATTTGGCAATTAGGTATGATTAATAAATGAAAAAGATACCATTATAAAACATACATTTTACTATTATATATATGTTTAAATAGAGCATGCAGAGCCAAACAATTTTGAAGCATATGAATTTAACGCATTCATCTCTATAAAAATTTAAATTTTCAAACCTTTTCTTCCACTTTCCCTTTTAATTGTTGGATGACGAAATAATTTTTGGACGAAAGCAGAAGTTTAATTTAATGTTTTAACATTCTCTCCTACCATATACAAAAAAATTATGCTTACTATTTTATTATAACTATTGGAAGGAATGCATGGGCCATTACTTTCCTAACAGTTCAGAAGTTTAATAGGTAGCTTATGTTATTGTTGAGATATGCTAATAATAATGGTAAATCTTCAGTACAAGGGGACACTTCACCAAAGCATTTTTAATCGCCAAATTTTGTGCCAAATGGTCTACAACTACAATTGCTACAATTGCATTTTTCAATTATGAATCACGTATGTGATATAATAAGGTGATGATAGAAAACGAACATTTGATAGCCCTGATCAAACCCACTAAGTAGGTAACCTGACTTTAATATAACAAATTTTGCATCTGGAACTTTAATAGAAGCATTTCAATACATCATTTTCAATTACTAATTATGAAAAATTAGTAAATAAATATAAAAAAAAGTAATAATGAAATCTAAATTTTTTGAAGGAATTAAAATTATTTGTCAAATACAAATTTTAAAGACAAACAACAGGTTCAATCCCTAATAAAGTTGTTTCAGTCTATCAGCTTCTGAATATTTCACTGTAAAAAAAAGGTAATTAAAAATGAGTACATGAACCTACTTGTTTTTTCTAGTACAATTGGATCGTAAATGAGCGATGACGTACTCAAATTTAAGTAACCGCACTTTCTCAAAAATGAGCAATGTGATTTAATATTGCTAATCTCAGCTCCTGTTCAAGTCATCTTAACAAAGCAACCTGCCAAACTTAAAATAGTTGTCCAGAAGATGGTTTTCCACATTTTTTTTTATGTCAATTGCTTAAATGGAAACTGAATTATTACAACTAAATTATTTTACTTTACATTTTTTTGGCACACCATTTTTAACATTTCTTCTGTTTATAACTTCTTCAGGTTGCGCTGGTAGTTTAACGGAAAAAAGCTCTAGACTCTGGTGTCTGAGGATCTAGGTTCGATTTCCTGTAAGTCTTGGTTGTAATTGTCGATATTTATTGAAAAGGATTGGTCGTAGCCTATGTAGACTAACATCTGTTCTTTTACTCATTGTACTAAATTTTGAGTATATGTCTATTTCAAAATTGAAACTTATGTATTCGGAGCCATGGTAAGCATACTCAAAAATGAGTATATTTTACTTATTTTTGTGTACCCATTTTTAACAATGTATGTAACGAAAAAATACATATACAACCTTAATTAATTTCAATAGTGTGATTTAAATTAAAATATGAAAACTTTTTTAATTGGTACTGAAAAACTGCCGAAATTTAGATACGAAGTTTCAGCACTAAATACTTCAAATATTATTTGCACTTTGACGGACTGGCAACTATTGGGAATTCAACTAAATTCTTTAGTTGCATGCAACTGGAAAACTCAAACTGTAACCGCTCATTCAGCAACTTTAAATTGCATACAATATCCTTGCAATCGCTATAGCACTAACATCATTGGCAAATAATCGACAATTTAGCGCCTTTGTAGGGATTGTGGAAATCAAAATTTGGCTATTTTTCACCTTTCCTTTGACAATTGAAAAATCTGAGACCTGGCATCCCTAAGTTGGATGCAATCAAATAATCTTTCATAGTCGGTGTGATTTATTAGGTGCTCAGTTAATTTATAGTTGCAGTGCAATTGTTGCACGTAAGCAACTAGTCTATGTATCACATTTGGTTTATCAACTGTAAAATCGTCTTCAATGCTTTGGATGCTTTTGTGGAGTGCCCCCTATACTTCAGTTTATCCACATTAAGGGGACACAGTACCCGAAAATTGATTAAATTCTCCATTCTTTTTACTTATTTGATAAAATTTAGTGTTGAATTTTCTAAATATCCTTGCAAAATTCTAGAACATTATCTACGTTTTTAATGAGTTATTTGATATTTTATACCGGGTGATGCATAATGTTTTTTTAGGAATGAAAACATTAAATCGTTTTTTCAGTGTTTCGTTTTCCTTGATATTAAATTTTTCGAATCGCTAAATTTTTTTTATTGTTAATGGAGCACTGTATAATTTTTAAAGAATATTGTAAAATATGTATATATTATAAATTGGCATGCGAATTAGCTCCACATATAGTAGTTTAAAAAAAATACTAGAAATAAAAATCGAGTTTTAAGGATTTTTTTTGTGTAATTATAAATAATAATTTATATAAAAATCAAATACATATAGTATACAAAATTTAAATGCCAATTCTTATGTATTATAGTTTAAATGATCTGGGATTTTTTTTGTGTAATTATGAATAATCATTTATATAAAAATCAAATACATATAGTATACAAAATTTAAATGCCAATTCTTATGTATTATAGTTTAAATGATCTGGGATTTTTTTTGTGTAATTATGAATAATCATTTATATAAAAATCAAATACATATAGTATACAAAATTTAAATGCCAATTATTGTGTATTATAGTTTAAATGATCTGAGATATTTTTTTGTGTGTTATTATGAATAATCAATTATATAAAAATCCAATACATATAGTATACAAAACTTAAATGCCAATTATTATGTATTATAGTTTAAATGATCTGAAATTTTTTTTGTTGAAAAATATAAAAATTGTAAAAAGCCTTAGCGTGTTAAAAAAGTTTAAACAAATTGAAAAAAGTATAAATTTTGAAAAATAAATAAAAGCAATTATGGAATTTTTGTGTGAAATATTATTCTCTTCTATAAATTTAAATAGTATACATTTAAACTTTGATTCAAAAATAAGGAAATAAGTTCAAATGGTCCCGTGTCCCCTTTAAAATAATAAAGTAAATAGTAATAAGAACTAAGAGCACCATAAACTTACTATGTCGCTTTTAATAAAGGCGCAATCCTCACAGCACTTTAAGCTGCACGAATCACAGTGTTGAAAGTTTGTCTTAAGAATGAGCCCATGATTTTCTAATATCTGAAGGCAAATCGAGCACCTGCTTTCATAAAAGGCATCGGGAGGATCCTTACCATTCATGAGGTTATCTTCTTGTTCATTCACATTTCTCTGATTACTGGATTAAAATACTAGTATCAAAATTTATTTTTTCATTAAAATTTGACTCATTAAATAATTTCTTGTAATTTACAGGGCGTTCCAAATGTAATAGAAAAAGTAAAAATTTTCTCAAAAGTAAATTTTCTCAAATATGCGCCAGAAGACAGGAATATTTTTAATAACAAAAAAAATATTGAATAGTTAGAATTTGCGCCGATAGGGGATGCTTCAATTGTGTTAGTGTAGTACTGCAGTACATTTTCTGCACAGTATCGAAGAGGGTCTTAACTGTAATGACTAATGACGGCTTAAATTGCAACAGGCAGCAGATCTGAGACGACTACAGCGCCACGTATTGGTAATACATGTAACTATTCCGGCAATACATTTTTTGTTATTAAAAAAATATCATGTATTTCTGTGTATTTCTGTAAAAACTGCATCGTAGTTCTGTGTATACTTTTAAAATGATTGAATTTGTACTTTTCTGTTACTTTTCGATCATCCTGCAGTTATTTTAAAGTAAAATATCGAATCTGTATTTTTTTTATTGTAAGAAAATATAATTTATATTTTTAACATGTGTTGTGTTAGTTTATTAAAAAAAATATTAAAAAAAACTTACTTTAGTTGAGATGAATCTCAAAATGTCAAATAATGCTTTACATTTAAAAATGTTTCAAAATAAATATTTCTTTGAAGTTTTATATTTTATTATTTTATTTTCGCTGCCATTCGTTATAATTTTATGGCGTTTGTTATTTTGCTGGGAAACTGATGATAAGCAGGGCCTGATTGATAAAATTCACAGATTGCACTGATGGTAAAAATAGTCTCGAAGAATGGACGCAATGCTATTAAGTTCACTATACATATCAAAAACAAGACATTATAATGTTTTCTGAAAAAGCGATGATAAGTTATGAAAAATTTCAATAATAATAACGAATTTTTCAATGTTTAGGCAACTTTTATTCAATTTTATGTGTACTTAAATACTAGTTGAGGTCCCTAAAGACAGGGAACCCTAGTAGACCTAGGGCCTGATTTACCATTAGTCCCGTTAGGCCAGGACGGCCTAACGTGCCTAATGGTAAATCAGGCCCTGATGATACACGAACGGATATACACGTGCGTATAACTTAGATGGCTAGTGTTTGATTCATTTAAATTATAATTAGATGTATTAAAACAGAGCTAACTTTTAGAAAAGTATTTTTTTTAAATTTATTCAAAATCTCTTTACTAATGACTTTAGTATATAATAAATAAATAATAACATTTTAAAATCATTAGTATTTTTCAAAAGTATTTTTTTAAAATTTATTCAAAATCTCTTTACTAATGACTTTAGTGTATAATAAATAAATAATAACATTTTAAAATCATTAGAATCTTTTTAATTGCATTAATTGAGCCACTCAAAAACTAATAACAATTGATTAGTAACCTTTTCAGTAATTAACTTAATCAAATATTCATATTTAAAAAAACATTTACACATTTGTAAGCTTTTGATTTGTGTAAATGTCTACAAAATTATCTTGCTCGTAAAATTCAGATAATAACATTTTTGCTAACTTAATTAAAAAAAAAACATGATATCTAAGTATGTGATTTATTACATTTAAATATTTTATTCACTCAAACCATAGTATTATTATAGAAAATTATTATATTAATTATTATTATACCATAGTTAATTATTATATTTTACTACTAGTAAATGATAATTTTTGCACCCCAAATCGGAAATCGAAATTAACCGATAGAACGCCTTGATCATTTGATCCTTACGTATTCATCTAAGATAGTCAAATATGGCAAATAGGCTTAATGTGGGTATGAAGTACTGTCTGACAGTGAATTAGAGCGCGAGTTCAAATTAGTAATATTTGAATGTTTTCAAAATAAATTCTTACTGGTAGCATTTGAACCTAATAAAAGTTCTTATTATTTATATTTATATTTTCAACTACCTCTTTATTGCACATTTTAACAAGCAACGCCATAAAGTTGATTTTAATAAGAGAATTAGAGAAAAGTTTAAAATATCTTACTTTCTTATAGCAATTAAGTTACAAAACAACATATCTGCATTCTGTTTGGGTTGTTAGAGAAATATATTTCCCTTAACAAAGCATAATTATTATAATTATTTAAACTAGTTCGTTATAGTTTGATAACGATCTAATTATTTTGCATTTGTAACTAACTATATTATTAGGAAATAGGATATCGCTGATAACCTGAAACTTCTTCAGTGTTTTTTTATTCACCTGCATAATTTTTTCCATTGCCAGTTTTATTTATGCAAACACAGAGATGTTTAAAACTAACTAAATACGTTCTGGTGTTTACTGATTCTTTTTTTATAAGATTCTAAAAGTTGGTAAATAGAATCATTCCTGCTCTTGAAAGAGCCATGAAAATGATCTGCTTTCCTATCATGGAGACACATAAAAATGTCGTGTTCCATTTATAGATTTCTCATATACTTAATTGCTTTCTATTGATTTACATTATATCAATTGATTGATAACTTATTAATTGATTTATATAAACTATTCCATGTATAGTCAAATATATTTTCTATTGTACTTTCAGTATTCCCTACTAAATTAATTGAAAATTATTTCAAAATTAGCAAGTTTAATTGAAAACTTTTTTATACTTTATTGTATTTTTGGCTATTTTAGTTTGTTTTTTAAGAAATTATAATACTTGAACAGGGAGGAGTTTTAATTATATGAATTCATAACCAGGGTTAACTATCAGTCAAATAAAATATTTACAAAAATTGTCAAGATTACATATTTGGAAATAGGCATGCATAAACACATATGTAAATCAGAAGCAAGCATTTCATGTGCAACAATCAAATCAGTACTGTATTAGACAAGTTTTGTTAATGATTAAATTTCAAATTGAAATAATAGAACAAGTTAAAAAAATTATAAAAACATTACACAAAAGGTAGAAATATTATATAGAAAAATCATAATACATTGTACCAAACTATATATATGAGTATTAACAGTAGAAACATTGAAGCACAAAATATTAGGTACACGTAAAGATAAAGATAAACATGTAAAACAAATAAAAAAGCAAGATACATGCATAATTATATTGTATTAAAATAATTTATGCAATAAACATTGATTTTTAATTGTAAAACATTCAATAAAAAATAATGACTATTAATTTTTATGTTTGAAAATACGTTACATTACTTTTGCCTTATATTTAGTAAATATAAATTGTCAGATATTGTACTAATGTATTTTTAAGTCGATTTTGTATTGTAGGACGTTTTATGTTACTCGGTACCAAATAAGTTATTTATATTCAAACCTTAGATTTTGATCAGTTGCTGTACAAAGATTTCTGAAAATTGTTTCAATATGGTATCAAAACCTCAGATTTTTGTCAGTTCCTATACAAAGATTTCTGAAAGTTGTTTCAATGTGGTAAAATCAATGTGTTATCAAAACATTCGATTTTGGTCAGTTCCAATACAAAGATTTCTGAAAGTTGTTTCAATGTGGTATAAAAACCTTAGATGTTGGTCAGTTTCTATACAAAGAGTTCTAAAAATTGTTTCAATGTGGTGACAAAACATTAGATTTTGGTCAGTTCCAATACAAAGATTTCTGAAAGTTGTTTCAATGTGGTATCAAAGCCTCAGATTTTGGTCAATTCGTATACTAAGAGTTCTGAAAGTTGTTTCAATGTGGTAAAATCAAGGTGATATCAAATCGTTAGATTTTGGTCAGTTCCTATACAAAGATTTCTAAAAGTTGTTTCAATGTGGTATAAAAACCTCAGATGTTGGTCTGTTACTATATAAAGAGTTCTAAAAGCTGTTTCAATGTGTGGGAAAACATTTGATTTTGATCAGTTCCAATACAAAGAGTTCTGAAAGTTATTTCAATGTGGTAAAATGAATGTGGTATCAAGACAATAAATTTTGGTCAGTTCCAATACAAAGATTTCGGAAAGTTGTTTCAATGTGGTATAAAAACCTCAGATGTTGGTCAGTTCCTATACAAAGAGTTCTGAAAATTGTTTCAATGTGGTAGAATTTAGTGAGTGTGTATTGACTCGTTTAGTGCGTATGAATATACATGCTAGTATACAATTTCATTTTTAATGCATTTCAGCTGTCACTCTTCAAATTTCAACTAATTAAATTTTATAGTTTTAATGATCAAATGTATTGAAATCACACTATGTAGAGTTTCGACATAATAGTTAAAAAAAAACTGTCAATATATTGTCACATTTTCTATAACATTACAGCTTTGGACGAAAACTAATTCAAAATAGTTTAAACGAAAATATTTTTGTATTAAATTTATAAAATTTGATGAAGAATACATATTTTCAGACTCAAAACTTAAATATTTAAAAAAATTAGAAGAACATTTTTTGGTCTGGGTATAAAAGGTCAGCTTATTTGTTTACCTCTTTACTTCCCTTTTGTTGTAATTTAAATGTTTTACTATGTTTCAAATGTTTCATCCAGAAAAAAACATTTAAACAAATCTTTATATATATTTCTCTTACGCGGTGATTGAAAAACCCTGTTTTTCTATATGCGGGATGGCAACAGTTACTTTGTTTACAAAATTCTGTTGCGCCCGCATTTTTATTTTGCCATTTTGACGATTAACCCTTTCAATTCATTGGTAAATAATTATTTTGATGATGTCAGCTTAAATTAGGAAGGATAGGAAGAAGAGGATTGCGTAGCAATCCTCCGGGGGTTGGCGGAGCGTTAGCGGAGCAGGGGGCGGAGCCTCCTAGTTTTAATTATTTTCTTGTCTCACTTAACTTATGACTTTAGTATATAAAAAAAACCTAATTTATCAATATATACCTAATGAAATATCAGTTCAACAATATCCATTTTTTTCAATTTTACAGAAAACAGACAATCCAAGGAAAAGTGGAAGCACTCACCTAGCCATGTTGAATTAAAGGCACACTTTCTTCGAGAAACAAAGGATTTAAAAATTCTTGATCTGAAAAAATTAATAAATCTTGTATTTGAAGATATAAAAAAGATATATAGAGATATAGTGAGACATGTGGGCGGACTGTCTACTAAGTGGAATTAGTCACAATTATTCGAAAATGAACTAACGACTATTACTTCAATGTTGAAAAAAGGTACTCAAAAATAAGTAAAATGTACTCATTTTTGAGTACATTCGATGCTTATCACAGCTCTGAATATTTAAGTTTCAATTTTGAAAGAGACATATACTCAAAAATGAGTATAGTGAGTAAAAAGTGCAGTTAATGGCCTACATAGGCTGACTTTTCATAAATAATTTTCCATCAATATCGACAATTACAACCAAGACTTATCGGGAATAGAACCCAGATCTCTAGGCACAGCAGTCCAGAGCCTTATGCGTTGTACTACCACGGAGACGTGAAGAAGTTATAAACAGAAGAAATGTCAAAAAGATGTGCCAAAAGGATGGGCAGTAAAATAATTGAGTTGTAATAACTCAGTTTCCATTCATGCAATCGACATCAAATAATGTGGAAAAACATCTTCTGAACAACTATTTTAAGTTTGTCAGGTCACTTTGTTAAGGTGAATTGAACAGAAGCTGAGATTAGCAATATTAAATCGCATTGCTCATTTTTTGAGAAAGTACGATTACTCAAATTTGAGTACATCATCGCTCATTTACGATTCAATTGTACTCAAAACGAGTACGTTCATGTACTCATTTTTAAGTACTTTTTTACAGTCTGGCAGCTAGATTTATGATTTGGCCAAGTGGTGTGGCTTCAAGTTTAATAGTGAGTTTAATTTCATTCAATTTAACGTTATAGTCAAGGCGAGTTAAAAGCTTTCTTCTTGGAGCTCTGTTTGTTGACTTAAACTTCGCAGCTAACCTGTCCATAAATTACCATACTATATGAAATATAGGGTAATATGAGCCGCTAGTTTCTAAACCAGATAAATCATTTTTGACACATTTTTCAAGAAAAACAAAAAACTAATTAATTGCATTATGTGTGGAAGAATTTTAGCTTCTTATTTCATAAATTAGTAATAGATAGTCAACGGTCTTAAATAAATTTGAGCTCTGTATAAGAATTAATTTGAGAGCGAATTTATTTCCTTTTTGACTTATCTTGTGTCGCAATCAAGCTATGCGATATATCTGGTTTTGAAACTGATTTCTTTACTTATCTGGTTTGAAAACCAATGGCTACTTTCACACCGCAAAATGAATAGCATCTAGCTGCTGCGGAATGTTATGACTTCGCCTACTGATAAATCTGTAAGAAAACTAAATATAAATGACGTATTCTGAAAATCGAAAAAAAAAAATGGATTTATCTGGTTTTGAAACTGGAAGGCTCATATATTGCGAGTAGCTTAAGGTATTGTATTTTTATAATTAGTAAACCACTTCATTTCAAGTATATATATGTACTTACAGAAATAATACAATTAATAATTAAATTATCCCTTGCATTTAAAAAGTCAACCTTCTGACAGTTAATTATTCAAATAACTGAAAATAAAAGCATGGAAGCATCAAGTAAACGACTTTTCGAAATCAAGCATTCAGCTCCATACGCTTTTGTTTTATTTTTAGCCAATTATTAAAATATTTTTTTTATTTTGAATCTTAGAGCATTTAGCAATATTGTGGTTTTTAAAAAATAAATTTTTACAATGTATAAACGACATTGAAGAATTAAAACAATAACAATTATTTGAAAGATCTTACCACTGCTTCCTTACTCGTTGATTTTCTCAGAAGTTTTCCTTCTCTAACTTGCTAACAACTTGCTTCACCAATTGATAACTAACACTCAATTGCTGACTAACTCTTCACTCCAACTAACTTCTATTTGAAAAGGGTGGGAGAAGTTAATAACTATTCCTAACTTTCACATTTTTTTTAATTTGAAAATGAGAAAAAAATACTTATGGAGCAAATTAAATATGAAAGTGTAATGTGAAAAGACATAATAAATAGAAATTATGCCTTATCGATCTATGAAGGAACCGAGAACATCTTTCAAAATATGTTACTTTTAGTCTTATTGCTATATGGAGCGCCATTACATTGAATAAATAATTGTATTCAAATATATTTTTCAAATAATAAATAAACTTGTATGTGTGTAATGTTTGTGTTTAAACGATATTTTGGTGCTTTTAATCTATGAATATAAAATGAACGGCTTGGAAGAAAACGAAAAAAAGTAATAACACAATAAGCCAAATTGCAAGTCTGTCTGCGGTATCGATATGGTTATCATCCTGAATCATGGTACCAGTTAAATCAGGCATTTCAATCATTAGTTATTAATTAATTAAATTAAAAGTTGGATGTTTGGGAAATTGGAAAGGGAGTTATTTTAATGAGTTTGAAATCTTGATAAAAATTTTCTTCTAATATAGTTTCCTGAAAAGAAAAATCATTATTAGTTAACCCATATAATATTTTTATTACTTTTGTTAATTATGTTAATTTTTATAAACATATATTCAATGACAAATAAGCATAAATATAATATACGTGCTTATAAAATCACACTGTAAAAAAAGGTTCTTAAAAATGAGTACATAAGCTTACTCCTTTTTTTAGTAAAATTAGCAGATAAAAGAATTTTAACCACTAAAAACGCATGAGCAAGAAAAACTTTTTTGAGTAAATTGTGAAAAATTGTCAAAAATTGACTCTTGTTAATACAATAATATTTTTATTTTGTAAAAATAAACAAAAATTATAATAATTTTTCACTAAAATGTGTAAATTCTCAAATAACTAAATGGCTTATAATCAAAATTTTAATTTTCACATAACTTGTTTTATAACTGAATGAAGGTTTTGAAAATGTATGTGCCGCCAACTTGTTTTATTTTAAAAGAAGCAAAGATCCACATTCCGACTAATGAGAAATTACTTTCGCTGACAATCATGTTTACTTTTGTTGGATGAAACTACTTTTGCATCTGTATAAAGAGTGGATAGAGTGGATATAGCTAATTTTGCTCCTGGGTGAAATTTTTTAATTCTTATTTTTAAATAACGAGTTTTGTTTTTTTAAATTATATTTTAAAATTGAAGTGATAGTTATAAAGTACCTAATAGATATGGAGCTAGAGTCATAGCAAAATCTAATTTTTCGAATATTTGGATACAACTGCTTTTGCATTTAGGCGCTACTTATATTATTTATATACGTTACGACTAATATGTAAAACATACTAGATTTTCTTTTTATAAAGAGTATATAACGTATGTTTACATTATATTGCTAGACATTATAAAAGTTATTCTGGACAATAGCTGAAATCAGAAGATTGAAGTAGATATCAAACATATAAGATAAGTTTCTATTTAAAGACATTGATGTCTAAGGATTTTTTTTATATATTAATATATTCTTCTATAAGTTACTCTAATCTTTTTTAAAATCAGTAGTGAAATAAATAACCAGAAAACTAAAACCATGTAGTTATAGGACTTCTTTGTAATAGTTTCAATTTTATCAAAGTCTAAACACGGTAAAATTGTGCACATCTTGGAAATGTATTTACTGCAATATATGAGAATAATGCTAAAAGTACTAATTTATTTGTAAGGACGAATAGTGTGAAGTAACAGAGTGATGTAATAAATATGTCAATTAAGTGTGAAATAAGTAATAGCGTGAAGTAAGTGTGATGTAGCTAATAGTGTAAATTAAGTATGGAATAAGTAATGCCGGGAAATAATTGAATTAAGTAATAGTGTAAAGTAAGTGTGAAATAAGTGTGATGAAAAAAATAGTGTAAAGTAAGTGTGAAATAAGTGTGATGAAAATAATAGTGTAAAGTAAAAAAAAGCGTGAAAAAAGTAATACTGTAAGGTAATAGTGTAAATTAAGTGTGAAAAAAGTAATAGCGTAAAATAAGTATGAAGTAGGCAATAGTGTAAAGTAAGTGTGAAATACGTAATAGCGTGAAATAAATGTGGTATAAGTAATATTGTAATGTAAACTCAATACGAGGACAGAAATAGGCAGCCGGGAACTATATACCAAATACCAAACAAATTTTAAAATTTTTGTAAAAAGTTTAAGATTTTCCAAAAAAGTTTCTTCAAATTTAAGTAATCGTTTTAAAAGAGTGGTGCTAAAGAGGAAATAATTTCTTACTTAAAAATATATATTAAATATATTTGAAAAAGTTAAATGTAGAAACATCCAATAAAATACAAAATGAATATCAAATAATTTTTTAAGTTCTAGGAAATAATAATTTGTCCAGGAGCAAATCTCATTTATAATTTTCCAGGAAATTCAAAATGCAAAGCATTTAATATACACGATGATTTCATTATACACATAGTTAATACAATTAAATATATTAAACCGGAGAAGAGGTTTTTATTTTTTCGGGAGAAAGTCAGGGTTTTTAAAAAGTATTTATATTGATTGAGATTAAGTGAATGGAAGGAAATAGATGAATTGAATAAATAGATTTGTTGAAACTGGTGAACATTTAAAAGCTTCTTAATTTAAGGAGTTCTGACTACATTAGTGGTCATGTTAAATAATGACTTAATTAAAAATTTAGTTTATTCGAAATGACAATTTGCAGTGGTTCAATTAACATTTTAATGCATTATTCTCAGTTTTGACTTAAATAATTTCATTTAAATGTTTCAATACAGTTAAATGTTTTTTAGTTAAGAGTTCATTTTTTTAAATCTCAAATTTTTTTTTTTTTTATATTGCTAAAAAAAATTCTACCCTTTCAATTTAATATTTTTAGAAAAAAAGATGAAAATTATATATTTTTCTCACTCAGGTTATTTACTATTATGATTTATTAGACTTTTTAAAATTGATAGTTAAAATATTTTCACAAGTTACAAAATAAACGCAAGGATCAAGATTTAAGTTTCATGCTTTAGACAAATGGAAATGGAATGAATTCTAAAACATCCCAGTCCATTTAAATTTGTTTATTTATTTTTAAATTTGATCTTAGATATGTTTTTTTAAAACGTGGTTGTTGTTAGACATTAAGTAAGTGTTCTAATTTACATTAAATAAGTGTTCTAATTTACATTAAATAAGTGTTCTAATTTACATTAAAAGTGTTCTAATTTACATTAAATAAGTGTTCTAATTTACATTAAATAAGTGTTCTAATTTACATTAAATAAGTGTTCTAATTTACATTAAATAAGTGTTCTAATTTACATTAAATAAGTGTTCTAATTTACATTAAATAAGTGTTCTAATTTACATTAAATAAGTGTTCTAATTTACATTAAATATAACAATTTAATATATTGTATTAAGTATTAAACCTTTTTCTTATAATATATTAAGTATTAAAATATATGATTATAAAAATACAATTTAATTAAAATCACTGCCTTAACCTGTTCAATGAAAAAACAATTAGAACATAATTAAAAGTGAAACAAATTCGGGATACTAATAGATTTGCCACATTTGCGAAAATTCAAAAATGCAGTATAATTTTGTAAGTCCCAGACCTCTTCTGCAAGGCTAAATACTAATGAGACATACTTTTCTGAACTGAAATTGTACAGTAAAATATAATACCGTAGACTGGGGTATCTTTGGGATAGCGATAATTTTTTTCCATCCAATGAGGTAGTGGCATATTACGGCGGGCTTCGTTGTAGCGATCGCTCGCCAATTCGAAGTATTGTAATTTGCATGCGAAAGTCGAAAATTACTCGCTGTGCCAAAGTTGCATCCCCAGTCTCAACGTTACCTCAGTATTCGGTATAAATCTTCTCATATATGTAATCGCCATAAACTATTGTTCGTATTCTTTAAAGATTCATTTACAAATAAATCAAATCCTCACTGTTATAAATAGGTACTCAAAAATAAGTAAAATGTACGCATTTCTGAGTACATTCGATGCTTATCAAAGCTCCAAATACATGTTTTATTTTTGAAAAAGTCATGAACTCAAAAATGAGTAAAAATGAATAAAAAGAGCAGTTGCTTGCTATCGTAGTCTGCCGTAATATATCACTTTCAATAAATATCGACAATTACAACCAGGACTTATCGGGAATTGAACCCATATCCTAAGGCACCGCAGTCTAGTGCCTTATCCGCTATCCGCTATACTACCAGGGCAACGTGAAGAAGTTATAAACAGAAGAAATGTTAAAAAGGTGAGCCAAAAAATGGGAAGTAAGATAATTGAGTTGTAATAACTCAGTTTCCATTTCAGCAATCGTCATGAAATGATGTGTTAAACCATGTTCTAAACAATTATTTTAAGTTTGTCATGTCGCCTAGTTAAGATAGCTGAACAGATGCTGAGATAAGCAATATTAAATCACACTGCTCATATTTGAGAAAGTACGATTATTTAAATTTGAGTACGTCATCGCTCATTTACGATGAAACTGTACTCAAAATAAAACGAGTATGTTCAAATACTCATTTTTAAGTACCTTTATTATAGTGATTACAGTTTAAAAGATTATACATTTAAAGCAATTTACAATTTAATATAATTTTTTTTAAATATTCTGTTTCCGAAAATTCATATATATTAATACAATCTATACATAAATGCCAAATTGGCGATTATTTACCAAAGCTCTTAGAGCGGTAGCGAGCAAAAGGATATTTTGCGCAATTAAAAGCTTTGATCTTATAGATCCAATAAGAGCTTCCCAATTGCATGCAACTAAATAGTTTAGTTGCATGATATATAGTTTCCAGTGCACAGCTATAAAAATATTTTCTTAAAATTCTGATACTTGCTTTCAGATCACCATTTCAGGAATTCTGCAAACCTCTTGGGAGGCATAACAGATTATATACCACATATATGAATCAAAAGTCCTCTATTTCCTTAATATTTACCTAAATTGACGACAATTTTCACTTAAAGTTAATTATTTACAATTAAATAATTTATGAAGAACCGCAACATCGTCCTTTTATTTGTGTTGGAAGTCAGTTACTTTGAGCACAAATCCATTAGTAATTAAGATAGTAAAAGTTTCAACAATAGATTTGATAGTTACGCATCCTATTTCAGCACAAAGAATTCATTTTAACAGATTCAACAGATTGCGCACTCTAATATAAATTATTGTCAAACAATCTTTGATCTAACTCAATACAAGTGCATGAGATACTATAAAAAAATTATTTCCTAGTTTAATTGAAAATCAATGTTAATTCAGTACCAAACTAAGTAATTGGTTTAACCGAATATATAACTAGAAAATTTACCGTATCTATTGCTATCAAATACTTAAACCTTTAGAAAATTATTAAAACAAATTTGTTGTTAACCACTTCCTTTAACAATTCCCTGGTAGTTACATGTATTTGCAATAGACACTAACACGAGTTATCTCGGGTTAGGCAGTTAAGCGATTAATGGAACTGAAATCCTAAAGTATTTTGATTATCGTAAATACGGGCTACTTTGGCCATGACGAAAAAATGACTAAACCATGCGTTCTACAAGCTAATTGCTTCACATATTAACCTGCAATTCGAGCCAAATCGCAGTACTAGTTAGGCAAGCCTACTTCAATAGAGTTCCAATATTCTCTGATGTGTAGGACAAAGTAACCCGTGTTTACGGTAATGTATTTGAAGTCTTAATGTATTTTGAAACAATATAGATAATTTATTTTATGTTAATTAACCATCTAGTGCATAGTGTAGCATATGCTACACAAATTTAAAATGACCGCTATTTGCTTCTATTGAGTTTTATGTGAACTGTTATAATATTGTGACACATATAACCATGTTCCTAGTCCTTATAACTACCACTAGGTCCCGTACCTTTCTTAAATGATTGTGATAAAGGCAATTATTTGCTTCGCGGTCTGTTGTTCTAAAACTGGCTCGTGAAAATGAAATTTTCGAAGATTGTTTTATATTACTTATCAGTATAATATGGCTCTACAAAAAAAATCCTAGATAATACCAGAGGTGTAGATTGCATTTAACTATATGTTCACACTTTTTGAAAATTATTTTAGTAATTACACATGATGTTGCATATATGCACAACGGTTTTAATTAAATATTTAATTAAAGAGGCACTTAGGAATTTTTGTATATATTTTCAGCGGTCCAGGGGCAAAAAGAAAACGATAAAAAATTTAATTAAAAAACAAAAAATCCACTAGAGGGTTAAAGTCACACTAGAGCTGCACAATTGGCTATTGCTCAAGGAAAACACAGGAAAAAGGCTCTGTAATTTTGAAACATAGGCAGATAATTAGTTTTGACGATCGTCGAAATCTTAAAAATGATAGTGTTATTTCTAAAAGTGCGCATATTTTGCATTAAAAACAACTCTTCCAGCTTCATAATCCCATTTCCTGCGACTAAACTTATGCATACAAATCTGTTTCTAACTCATAACTAACGTTCATTTCAACGAACCAACCATCTCTTAATTTAGACCAATTCTCGCAACCCTCATACTCCCGAAACCATGTCAAAAACTCAGAAACGATAAATTTCTTCAAAAACAACATTAACTTTTACTTCCCATATCCGAACGAACATGGAATCCCCGGCAGTTATTTCAAGAGCTTCCCTTTCAACATCTCTCTTCGCAGTCCAGCTGAATGTCTGTTTATATTAACCCTTCCGTGCCCAGTCCGCCCTATAAACAGCGTCACTATCACATTAGTTATAATAGCTTCCGCTGCCCATTTTTTTTGTTTGACTACCCGAGATGTTTTCGAAATGCAGATGTGGACTTTCTTCGTTAGATGATAAGGGAAATGACTGAGACGGTTTGTTTGGGGTTTTAGACGGATTTCCGTTGGCCAAGTCAACAAGAGCGTTTTTTAACTGAATGATCTTCATAGAATTTCACATAAAAAGATTGAAAATGCAATATTTCCCCCATAGACGTGGATTATTTTTGTCGGGGCAGGAAGATGAGTCTGGGTATCTTTCAATTGCGAGGTCGCCAGACATATTTTCGAACCGAACTAACGTCTTCCTTTGCTATAACCGTGTGGTCATAAAATTTGATGATACAGATTCAGAATTTAGTTAAGTAAAAATATAGGATATTATATTTTTACGGTGTTTAGTAATATATATATATATATATATATATATATATATATATATATATATATATATATATATATATATATATATATATATATATATATATATATATATATATATATATATATATTCCGTAGATAATTTTTTGTATATTTGATAGGTTGGTTGGTTTTGTTAAATAATGTCGCACTAGAGCTGCACAGTGGGCTATTGACGACGGTTCGGGGTCTATCTCGAAGGATAGATATTCACACACACATTCATACATGCACTTCGTTATTTTAGAACCATGGTCAGATGACGAGGAAACACCTGAACTGGCACCCAACACCTTCAATCGACGTCGGGACTTGACCCCGATCAGATTTATCGTGCACCAGTCTCGTATACACGCCGATAATTTTTGCGGATGTTTTGGACGACATTCCTAGTATTTTGTAGCTAAGCTGGCAACCCTCCGATCACAAGATCACTGCTTTTTTACTTTTCTTAGTCAAGTCCGTCGCACAGGATCGAACTAGGAATCCTCTGTTTCCCAGCTGACGTCTTTATCCACTGGGCTACGGAGGCCGTGTTAGGAATAGTAGTATAATTTAATAGATTTTTCATAAAAATCTATTTTATGCACAGAAAAAATTAAAGTTTTAAATATGCATATTGATTGAAATAACGTCGCACTACACCTACATAATGGGGGCCTCCAGTTGCTCAGTGGATAAAGGCGTTCAGCTGGTAATCAGAGGATTGTTAGTTCGAGCATGTGTAGTGGACTAAACAAAGAAAATTAAAAAAGTCGTGATCTTGCGAACGGAGGGTTTCCAGTGTCGGTACAAAAATACTAGAAAGTCGCCCAGAACATCCAACAAACTATACTGGCGTGTATATGGGACTGGTGCTCGATAAATCTGATCGAGGTAAGATGTCATGCCGTTTATTGAGGTTGCGACCTGTGCCAGCTCAGGTGTTGTCCTCGTCATCTGGCCATAGTTCAGAAACACGAGGCATCGTCCTCGGGTGTTTCCTTCGATATAGGCCCCCAATAGTCTACTTTTTAGCTCTAGTGCGACGTTAGTTAACCAAACCAAAAAACCTACAAAAGGGGTTATTGGCATTGGTTCGGGGTTTTGTTTGAATTGGTTTTGTTTGGTTTTGTTAATTATCGTCGCACTACAGATGCACAGTGGGCTATTGGCGGCAGTTAGGGGCCTATTTCGATTATTTTCTAGTATTTTTGTAGCCAAGCTGGAAGCCTTCAGATCGCAAAAATACTATTTTTTTTGTCAAGTCCATCGCACGGGCTCGAATTAGCAATCCTCTGATTACTAGCTGAACGCCTTTATCTACTGGGCAACCGGGACCCTAATGCGAGAGGTTTGTAGATTCAGCAAAGGTTTCGGTTGCGAAGGATTCGGTTTAGGAGATTGCACCATTTTTTGGTAAAAGCTGCGCTATTCTCGATCACGGGCACTTATCCGCTCCCCCCCCCCCTAGCTTAGTACTGCGTGATAGGGGATTTGATTCCCATTTTGGGTGTACTCTGGCTTGTTTAGTTTAACCGCTGTAACTTTCAGTTTTAATCGGGTCGTCGCGGGTGCGTACTTAAATTGAAACTGAAATATGTGAGTTGATTAAAAGGGGACGTGCTTCTTTTTGCGTGTTTTTTTTCAAAATTCTTTTTTGTATGTTTTTTTCCTTTTTCTGTTTTAAATTTGTGTGTTACACTATGTTTTTCCCTCATTTAATTAAAAAAATTCTTTTTACTTGCTTAAGTCTTTTTGGATTTGCATTTTTGTATTTGTATGTGTATGTTTTGTCAATTGTAATTGGTGCATTAATTGTTTTCATTGTGTCTTACTTTTCTCCGTCCACAGGGCGTTGTTTTTGTATTTTTTTTGTTCTCTGCAGGGCATGTCCGTAGCTCTATAACTTTTAAAGCTGATTTGGGTATATCTTAGGTAATAAAAAAATATCATTTGAATAACCGGTAGCTTAAACTATTTTTGTGAAAATTGTGTCAAGTGGAAATTGGCGATTTGTCGAAGATTTAACTATGAAGTCAAAATATCACACTAAAGTTTAATTGTGGCATAGACAATAGTTTGGAAGAGCAGTTCAATACGAATAGAATTATGTCTAAACTTATGACAAGGGCGAAGAGGTATAGAGCTTACGAAAGACGCAAGAAAGAGCAGGCCGAGAAGGCAAGCGCACAAAGTATTTAGAATCCAAACCTAACAATAAAGTAGGGATTGTGCCTACTAAATGTTTTTAATATATTTGTTGGTTCATTAACGTTGTATTAGAGTTGTACTGCTTTACTGGCAAAGCTGAGGCTGCCAAACTAAAGTTTCCAAACCAAGTTAAAATAGTAGACCTTAAAACTAAACAGAGAAAATGCCATCGATATCTACAATAGTTTGTAAGATTTAGCCATTAAATTAAAATGTTGTTGATGCTTCTTTCGATTAAAAGTGTCGGCAATTATCTTTCAGTTTTTGGCTAAACCCAAAAAGAATATTGGAGCGTTTGTTATCAAGACTAATGTATTCTTCATACATAATTTGATTTTATAGTAACTTATGCTAAAGTAATCGGTGGTAAAGAGTACTAGTTGGTATTGAAAAGTGTGTGGATAACATCGCAAAGTCTTTACAGTACAGTCTAAACGAAGCATATTCACAAATCATACACAAGTACGGAAATAAAAGTTTATATTGTTAATTAGTTGTCAAACGCTTTGTCATAGCGTTAAATTAAGCATAAAACCTATATAACTTATAAAAAACAAACATTTTCTGAGAATTTACGACTTTTTAATAAGCACAACCTTCTATGAACTATTGATTTGTTTGTTATAATCTGTTTATAAATTGGAATTGATGCATACTTTAACCAACAGAGAAAATTCATTTTAAATAACAAGCTAAAATGGCCATATTCTGACGCATTATACCCTTAATGCACCTAGTTAAGAAATGATCTGCAGTATAATTGTAAAAACTTTGAATCTTTTTTTTTACGATGTAACGAAAAAGTAAACTTTTATCTATAAATAAAATATTTTCTAAGGATTGACGATTTCTATCAACTCTGGAGTGTTATATGTTATCATCCATTTAGAAATTTGAGCTGATTTATACTTTAACTAACAGATCATATTTATTTTAAATAATAAGCTAATTTGGTCACATTATCACGCCTAACATAATTTAAGCATCGTTAAGAAATACTCCCCATTATTAGCGTAAAAACTTGGACTCTTTTTGGTAACTCAATACGAAGGAACAAACCGTCTAAGTTATATCAATAAAATATTTTCTGAACACTGACGACTTTTTAACAAGCTTTGCCTTCTATAGACTAGTTATTTAATTGTTTACAGAAATTGGAATTGATACATCCTTTAACCAACAGAGAAAATTCATTTTAAATAACAAGCTAAAATGGTCATATTTTGACGCCTAACATAATTTATACATATAGTTAAGAAATAAGCCCTAGTATGATCGTAAAATCGTGGACTCTGTTGATAGCGCTATATGAAGAAGCAAACTAAGTTATAGCGATGAAATATTGAATTTTTGAGCATTGACGACTCATGCTCAACCTTCTATCAACTGGCGTTTTACTTGTTATCATCCGCTTAGTAATTGAATACTTTAACCAAAAGAGAATTTTTATTTTAAATACTAAGTTAATTTAATCTTATTCTGAATATAAAATGGTTAAACTTAATAATAAAGACAACTTTCAATTAATAAAATTATTTATTGACGTTTCGGTATTTATCCGACTTACATACTTAGATAATATTGCTTCGTAATTCTAAGACCTACCTTTGAATAAATTGTGTATAATTTAATAATTATAATTAAATATTAATTTAACAAAATAAAACGTAAGTTATTCTAGAGTTTAGTTTTAAAATTATTCTTTTTAAAATTAATGGAATTTCATTAAAACTAGGAACGCTGCAATAACGTTAGCCGAATTATATTTTAAAGCTACCAATTTAAAGGAAGTTAATCATCAATTAATTCTATAAATTGAGTCTAGAATTGAACTTTTTTAATTAAATAAAAATTTTAATCTCACCAAAATTAAAGACGACAGAAGACCCTGTTTGAGTCCCCAGATGAAAATTTTCATGCAATGATTCTATGATCAGTCTGAAAAATCGTATAACTTGAAGAGAACAGGAGAACAAGCTGATTTCATAAGAGAACAGGAGGACAGTTTACCAGTTGCTTTCAAAGACCTCTCGACAACTTTTTCAATTCAGCGATAGAGGGTACTGCTTCACACGCATGAGCAAATTTTAACTGGTCTAACCTGTCTGTTGGTCTCGTTTCATTGGACTAAGGGTTATAATATAAAAAAACGAAAAATTCTCCCGACGAATCAGAGCAGAGAAAACTTTTATAGTCTATGACGTATGGAAGGGGTTTCTTGAAATTTAGGTTCTTGTGTAAGTGGCAAAATGACAGGTAAAACTTATTTCAAAAACTTCTTGGAAAAGCTATTTTTATTATTTTTATGGAGTAGCTAAAGTGAATTATTGTGGTCCATTAAAGGTGTTGTTGTAAAAAGTTAATAATGGATTTTTAACGAAATATACCCAGCAAAGAAAGTCAGCATAACTAAAATTGTAAAATTAAAGGTTTTATGCAGGAAAACTTTAAGTATAACGTCTTTAAAATCGGGTTCGATAAGAGGTGGCTTGTGGACAACACAATCTAACGAAAGAGTGAAATAAAAAATCTAACGAAAGAGTGAAGTAAAAAATCTAACGAAAGAGTGAAATAAAAAATCTAACGAAAGAGTGAAATAAAAAATCTAACGAAAGAGTGAAATAAAAAATCTAACGAAAGAGTGAAATAAAAAATCTAACGAATGAGTGAAATAAAAAATCTAACGAAAGAGTAAAATAAAAAATCTAACGAAAGAGTGAAATAAAAAATCTAACGAAAGAGCGAAATAAAAAAGTGTAACACTGTAACGTAAAATGAATAAGAAAATTACGCAAATTCCCTATTTTCCGGAAGATGAAATTTGGCAGAGTGGTTCCTTATACCTCAAATAGGAAAAGGATAAGGAATTCGCATTTAAAATGGGTTTCAAATAGAAAAAAAAACTCAGCCAACAGCAATACATGTGGCTTATTTTAACATGAAAAATATACGAAATATTGCGGTATCGATGAAAGTGGGATACAGTTGGTACTCTTCAAGGGGCTTCAAGTCAACACATATCTTGCCTAATCCAGAAGTCACAGTTAGAGATCAGTGGATAAGACAATCTGATCTGCTATTCCCAAAGCCTATTCATTCATTTCCCAATTGGCCATGATTATTATAATTTTTTTATTTGGAAGTAGAATTTCGATATTTCACGTGAGTGAAGATAAAGCCATCGGATTTGAAATCAACTTATAGAGATAGTTAACAAAATGCCACGCAGTATTCTCCTAGAATCACTGCCTGTGTAGCGCAGTGATTTTGTCTATTACCCCGAGTCGAACCCGGGACGTTGCGCTGATCGGGCTAAAGTAATGACTCGAGCTCAAGTGGAAGTATCGAGTATATGAAGTCACCACCACAGTACCCGCTCCTCAGTAAGTCGGACAGGGGAACGAATGAAGAGCTCTCGTGAAGCATATAATGTGGGTGAAGATAAGCAAGTTGCTCTGAATAATGTGGTGAACGAAGCTGGGTTCCGGCTGCTTCACCAATGTACACAGTGCTTTTGGCTGTGAACAGATCCGGAATCGAACCCGGGACGTTGTGAATATTACACCGATACACTACTAATCGGGCTAAATTAATTACTCGAACCAAAACGGGTGTAACGAGTATATGAAGTTACCACCACAGTACCCTTTCCTCAATGAGTCTGACAGGGGAACGAATGAACGACATTATGAAGCGTATCACGTGAGTGAAGATAAGCAAGTTTCTGTGAATAATGTGGTAATAGAAGCCGGGTTCAGGCCGGGTCACCAATGTAGCGCAGTACTTTTGGCTGTCACCTGTAATCAAACCTGAGACTGTGTGAATGTTACACAGATACTCTTCCGATACGGCTAAAGTAATTACTCGACCCCAAGTGAGATTATCGGTTATATGATTTTGTATGGATTGTGGATAAGCAATTTTTCATCTTCAATTTGGTGATTGTGAAATTTGAAAACAGCCTGAGTTAGTTGCAATTAAGTAATCAGAATCAGTTGGTGATTGATTTTTTGAAGTTGCTCAGTTGATTAAATATTGCATTGCAATTATTATATGTTAGTCAGAGAAATTGTTAACGAGCTTACACGAGTATTTATTAAGTAACCTGTCCACTCCCGAAGGATATACAGGTGACTTAATAAATACTTATATGAAGCTACAATCGTAAAACTGTATTAGTGATGTTAGAAGAATGATACACAGTGACTTTTTAAATAATCCCTGAGTTGATTACAATGCCAATAGCTTTACTTTAATTGGTAAATATTGGTCCATTTCCAAGGATTGGGGAATGTATGCACAGGTTATCAAAATGGCACCTGGATTCTCCTTGTTGGGGAGTGCGATTTAGCATTGAAAATACCTCATATGGGAAGACCGCCTTGTGTGTAAGCTCGTTAACAATTTCTCTGACTAAAATATAATTTTCTGTATAAGAATTCGTGTTGTTATGGATCCTTATTGTGAAGGATATGGTGTTGTCTTGTATTAGGCTAGTAGCTCACTGGCAACAATTGCAATGCAACATTTAATCAACTGAGCAACTTCAAAAAATCAATCACCAACTGATTCTGATTACTTAATTGCAACCAACTCAGGCTGTTTTCGAATTTCGCAATCACCAAATTGAAGATGAAAAATTGCTTATCCACAATCCATACAAAATCGCCAAATTGTCGATTATTCGCCAAAGCTGTTAGCACGGTAGAGAGCGAAAGGACATTTTATGCAATTAAAAGTTGCTCAGTGAGCGGCTACAATTTGAATTTTTCAGTTGCATGCAACGAATTATTTAAGTTGAATGCAACTAATTATTTCAGTTGCATGTTCGATAGTTGTCAGTGCGCTGTTAGCCTTACTGTAAAGAGTACATTAACATTGCACAGAAGTGGCACAAAATGAGTTTTCATAAGGGCCAATGTGCATAAATAACCTAGCATCATGTAGAGGAAGATGAGCATCACCGACTAGCCTGGTCATCTTTGACCTTTGTACAACATAGGAGGAAAATTATTAAATTTTTTGGCTTACCTTTCCTGTTTAACCGCTTTAACTTCAATTTAAATCTACAGATCGTCGCGTATGTGTAATTAAATCGAAGAAAACGGTGAGTTCTACAATACCATTTGACTATCTGGCAGTTTAAATTATTTGTGTGAAAATTGTGTGGAGTGGAAAATGGCTATTTGTCGATGATTCAACTATATGTCACACTAAAGTTTAATTGTGAGAAAAGCAACAACAACAACTTAACAGAAAGAGCAGTTTCAAACGAATAAAATGATGCCAAGAAATCTAAACGAATAACAAGTTTGATTCGATTTAGAGCTTACCGAAGAAGGAGCAGGCCGAGCATGTGCGTGTGGAAAGTATTCACGAGCCAAGCCTTAATTTACAGTGCGGGACTGTATCCAACCAATTTTTTTCCGAATCGTTGTTCTTTAAGAAAATTTTTGTCTTTATAGAAGATACGCAAGCTGAGGGAAATAATGTCTGCGAAAAATTCAAATGCGAATGTGTTATGAGACGAAAGGGATCTGTTGATTTGTGTTGTTTTTTTATAATAAGAAATGTGTTCTGTAAACCGGTTTTCCGCTTTAATATACCCTCCTTACAGTGATACCAGGTAACCTATATCCACTTATAATTTTATACTGGTATTAAAAAAAAGGAATTCGCCTAGTGATATTTTCCCGTTTTTGTACCAATTATACTAAATGCATCGATATGTTGGATCTTGTATCATCATAGTGGTAGAGATGCTTTACACTAATATTGATATCGATACAAAATATCGTATTGAATGTAGTGTCATGATTACAATGCTTCGATTTGTGTCGTTTTTTAGAATAAAAAAAAAGCCGTTCTGTAAACCGGTTTTCCGCTGTAATATACCCTCCTCACAGTGATACCAGGTAACCTATATCCACTTATAATTTTATACTGGTATTAAACAAAAAATCGCCCATTGAATTTTTTTTCCGTTTTTGTACCAATGATACTAAATGCATCGAAACATCGGATCCTGTATCATCATTGTGGCAGAGATACTTTATACTAATATTGATATCGATACAAAATATATTGAATGTAGTGCTGCGATTACACTACTTCGATTTGGCGATTTTTAGAATAAAAAAAAGTGTTCTGTAAAACGGTTTTTTCTTTTACTATACCCTCCTCACAGTGAAACCAGGTCACTTATATCCTCACACTAAATTTTAGGACGGTATTATAAATTGAACTCGCATGTTGAACATTTTATTTCTTATTGTACAAATGATACTAAATGTATCAATGTATTGGACTCTGTATCATCATTGTGGTATAGATGCTTTATATTAATATTGGTATTGATACAAATTATCGTGTCGAATTTAGTGTCGGAATTTTACACTACTTCGATCTGTGCCGGTTTTTTAATAAAAAAAGAGTTCTGTAAAACTGTTTTTGCCTTTATTATACCTTCTTCACAGTGAAACTTTAGGTTTCGTTACGAAATTCATTGGGACGAAACGTAAAAGAGTCTATAATTTTCCGTTCTTAATCAAATTTTATATTTTAGGCGAGTACATTTTAAGTTCCTCACAATAACACTACACCGGTCATATTTCCATTTAATAATAAAAAGTACAGACCAAAGTTCTAAAAATCTTAAATTTTTTTTTGGAGTTAACTCCGAATTTGCTGCCAAAAGGAAGGAATCCCTATACGATCGTAAAGGTGAGTCTTACCGACAGTACGCTTTGTCCTTCTGGAAGGACGTTGTAAGTACTATCATCAAAATCAGAAGATTTTTAAAATTAATTAAATACCCGTTTTCTAAAAATATTTTTTCTTTGAACCACTGTCCGTTTTTTACGAAAAAGTTCGTTTTTCAGAGAATCAGAAGGTACACTGAAAATTGCATCGTCAATGAGCGATGACGTACTCAAATTTAAACAACCGTACTTTCTAAAAAACTATTAGTTTGATTTAATATTGCTGATTTCAACTTCTGTTCAAGCCATCTTAGCAAATCAACCTGGCAGACTTAAAATAGTTCTTCAGAAGATGGTTTTCCACGTTATGTTATGTCGATTGCTTAAATATAAACTGATTTATTACATTTCAATTATCTAATTTTCCATTCTTTTGGCACACTTTTTTAAAAAAAAAATTCGGTTCATTAACTCTTCTGGTCGCCTTGGAAGTACAACGGATAAGGCGTTGGACTGCGGTGCCTGAGGATATGGATTCGATTTCCGGTAAGTGTTGGTTGAAATTGTCTATATTTATTGAAAGTGATTTAGAAAGGCAGCCTATGTAGGCAAGCTAACGCTCTTTTTAATAATATTCACTCATTACAATCATTTTTGAATACATGTCTTTTTAAAAATGGAATTTATGTATTCGGAGCTATTATAATAAATGAGTACATTTTACATATATTTGAGTACCTGTTTTTAACAGTGTATTTTTCCGAAAAGTACATACCAAAATATTAAAATTATATTCGTTTTATATAATTCGTTTATTACTCCAAATGCTAAAATGTGCCATTTTAATTTAAATGCATGCAAGTCAACCTCAAAACGCACTAAAATGAAGAGTATTGAATACACACACTGTGAAAAATAGGTACTCAAAAATAAGTGAAATGTACTCAGTTTTGAGTACATTCGATGGTTATCATAGCTCCAAATACGTAAGTTTCATTTTTGAAAAAGACATGTACTCAAAAATGTGTAAAAATGAATAAAAAGAGCAGTGCTTGACTACCTGTCTTCATAAATCACTTTCAATAAACATCAAGATTTACAACCAAGATTTACCGGGAATCGAACCCAGATCCTCAGACACCGCAGTCCAGTGCCTAATCCGTTGTACTACCAGGGCGACGTGAAGAAGATGCAAACAGAAGAAATGTTAAAAAGGTGTACCAAAAGAATGGGAAGTAATATAATTGTGTTGTAATAACTCAGTCTCCATCTAAGCAATCGACATCAAATAATACGGAAAAACATCTTCTGAACAACTATTTTAAGTTTGTCAGGTCGCTTTGTTATGATGGCTTGAACAGAATCTAAGATTAACAATATTAAATCACACTGCTCATTTTTGCGAAAGTACGATTACTTAAATTTGAGTACGTCATCGCTCATTTACGATGCAATTGTACTCAAAGAAAAACGAGAATGTTTAAGTACTCATTTTTAAGTACCTTTTTTTTACAGTGCAAATATCGATTTGGATACGGTACTTGAAGCACCTTTATTTAACCTTCCTTTATATGATCTCTAATTTTGAAATTATTATTGCACTAACAGATTACCTAACTTCCTTTCGCTTACTTTGTGAATTTAATTAGGTATTATTAGGTGAAATATTACATCAGGTATTAGAACAATTGTGAAATGTTCTTTTCAGGTATTTTAATGATGACTCTTAAACAATTAAATTTGGCTATTATGCTCAATGAAGCAGGGCTGCTATGAAGAATGAAATTAGGCCATTAAAACTGTATTTCTTCATTGTGTTACAGCAAGTTTTTATTTACAAGCAATTCAATTCATACGAAGATTTCATTTTTAAAAAAAAAATTAAGTAATACTTTGCAATTATTGAGAGCAATTTGGACATTTGTTGCATCGGCACTTCTGAAGATAGATCATTTTCCATTTCTTAGGAAATTTGTTTGATTGATTATTGATTTAGGATGCTGTCGGCATTAAAATTGATTATTTTAACATTTTCTAACGCGGTTTGTCCTTGTACAATCTGAAAGTCACTTCAAATAGAACATGTAAATTAATCAAAGTTTGGCAATACCAGGATATCATTCATCCGACGTCTTTCAAAAGAAAGATATTGTCCGTAAAATGTATGGAAGCGGCTTTACAAAAGGGATAAAAAAAAGTGTCGAAATTTGTTGCGCTATTAATTTATTTCTGTGCGATGTTAATTTATTTTTCAACTATTAATTTACATTTTATGACAAATTATATGGAATAGTTGCAAGAGTTTGATGAAACCTTAGGGGCGCAAATTTATACAAGAGGCTTCAGTATCGGGGATTATGCGTCAATTCGAAAATCAGGGCATTCTAAAGCTGAAAATGACCCTCAATCTCAAAGTTACCCCATTCTTGAATTATGAAGAGAAAATTATGTCAAAATTGCTTGGATTCCTGTTTTCATATTTGTATTTTCTTTATTTTTGGATCTTGATAATTTAGAAGCTAATACTGCATATCAAACATGCATCCTGTATTGCGGCTCGTGCATCGATGTATTTTTTTGGAAATTAGTTTAGTATATTTAGTTTTATATATTTCTAGTATTTTTTTCGCGCTTGATTATACATATATAAATTATACCTTCTCTCAATACAGCTGTATGTAGGCGGTAAAAAAAATCAACGCACTGCCTGTACATTATTATTTTAGTGATTTGGTTGAAATAACGGCGGATTAGAGCTACAGAATACACTATGGGCAAAAGTTCGGTGTGTATACCGAAGAAAAGACCCGGGAACACTGCCTCGTAGTTTACAACAATAATCGGATGACAAGGACAACACCTGAGATAGCACCACACTTTCCATACTTCCACACACCGAACGACGTGTGGAAATTTGGACCTCGACGTATTTAACACCAGCTTTTTCTACGCGGCGGACAATGAGAATCGAACTCTTCATCCTCTTATTATGACGACAGTACTCTTTCGTCCAAGCCAAAGTGGGCCCTCACTATTTGCTTCATAGAAATAGAGCAATTTATCAGTCATTGCCGGACAAAAAACTATAATTAACATTGTTAATTTATTTATGAATGTCTGATTTTTTTACGCAGCATATGGAAATCGTTGTATCTAAATTAACCTTGAGAGGCATACAACGGGACGAATTTTCTTTCGCATTATTTGCGTTACACACTTTGCCATTTCATATGATGCGTAAAATATGTCGTATTTCGTATATAAGTGAACACTATTAAGACAAAAAAGGGAAGTCAGATCCTTTCCAATCAGGGAAGTTCCATTAAAAGTGAAATCGCCGTTTGGCGAAAAGGCAAAGTGCAGTATATGATTGGCAACGCTCGGTTACACACACTTTGCCCTCAGTATGCTGCGTAAAAGATGTCGAACTTTGTAAATTTGTTAATAACATTAAAACGAAAATAGTGAAATCAGATCTTTTCCAATCATGACAGATACATGGAAAGAGAAATCGCGTATGGCGAAAAAGGCGAGTGAAAAGATAAAGCATAATATATGATTGACAACGCTTGACTCACACTTTGCATTCCACATTCTGCGCAAAAAATGTCGAACTTCGTAAATTAGTTGATAATATTAAGACGAAAATAGTGAAATCAGATATTTTCCAATCAGGGCAGATACATAGAAGTGAAATCGCCGTATGGCGAAAAAAGAGAGTAGAAAGATAAAGCATAGTATATGATTGGAAATGCTCGGTTACACACTTTGCCTTTCATATCTTGCGTAAAAGATGTCAAACTTCGTAAATTAGTTAATAACATTAAGACGAAAATAGTAAAATCAGATCATTCCCAATCAGGGCAGATACATATAAAGTGAAATCGCTATATGGCGAAAAGATGAAGCGTATTATATGATTGGCAACGCTTGGCTACACTCACTTTGCCTTCCCCATATGCTGCGTAAAGATGTCGAACTTCGTAAATTAGTTAATAACATTAAGACGAAAAGTGTAAAATTAGATAATTTCCAATCAGGGCAGATACGTATAAAGTGAAATCGCCATATGGCGAAAATATGAAGCGTATTATATGATTGGCAACGCTTGGCTACACGCACTTTGCCTTCCCCATATGCTGCGTAAAGATGTCGAACTTCGTAAATTAGTTAATAACATTAAGACGAAAATAGTAAAATCAGATTATTTCCAATCAGGGCAGATACGTATAAAGTGAAATCGCCATATGGCGAAAATATGAAGCGTATTATATGATTGGCAATGCTTGGCTACACGCACTTTGCCTTCCCCATATGCTGCGTAAAGATGTCGAACTTCGTAAATTAGTTAATAACATTAAGACGAAAATAGTGAAATCAGATCTTTTCTAATCATGGCAGATACATGGAAAGGAAAATCGCCATTCGAAAAAGGCGAGTGAAAAGATAAAGCGTAGTATATGATTGACAACGCTTGGCTACACACTTTGCCTTCCATATGTTGCGTAAAAGATACCGAACTTCATATATAAGTTAATAACATTAAGGCGAAAAGAGTGAAATCGGATTTTTCCAATCAGCGCAGAGGCATTAAAAGACAACGTAAAAAAAGCGAATGAAAAGACAAAGCGTAGTATATTTTTGGCAACGGCATTACAGACTTTATCTTTTCATATGCTACGTAGAATATGTCGAACTTTATAAGAAGTAAGTTAATAAGATATATTATTTTTTCATCTATAACAAAATTTGAATTATAATATATATATTAATAATTTTAAGGCAAATTTTTATTAATAAAACGAATTATATTCCGGTTAAATTTTTTTCGCGAGAGTTAGTGCGGTGTTTGCCGAAATAATATTTTATTGTTAAAATTATGATCAAAATTCCGTTAAAAGCAAAATATATCATACAATTATATTGTAATAAACCAGTAAATTAAATTGTAATGAGTTAATAAACTATTAAATGGAACACTAAGAATCACATTTATTTATCAAAGCTTACTTATTTTCATTAGTTTAATTTATTTTAAAACTAAACTTCTTTATAAGTTTTTTAAAGGACTTCAAGCAATTAAAATAATGAAGTTTGAATGAAATGCAAATATAAAATAATATTAGAATTAAAAATTTAATACAAGACATAAATGTAATTTTAAATCCAAAAAAACAAAACTACCGAGATTAAATTTTGCTTTCATTTCATTATTTAACAAACCAAATGCATTTAATTACAAACAATCGGAAAAATAACAGCTACTACACATTACTAATCTATACATTAAAAAAAGCTAGAACAGGATAAAATTTAAACTAAAAGATTAGAAATTAAAATATATAAATCATCAAAATTACAAAAAAATCAGCAATTAAAAAAAATTACAGCAGGATAAAATTTCAACTAAAAGCAAATAATAAAAAAATAAGCAAAAACTAAACTAACCTTACCACCAGCTCCAGCAACAGCTTGCGCCGTCTGTACTGAAGTGGATCTCCACCTTCTTCTTGAAGAAGACAATCTAGAACTTTTTACAATTAACCATTCAATTAAAGAGTATTTCAGAAAAGATCGATCTACTAGAAGGGAGCCTAGAAGTTACTTCTTCAGCGCAGAGGAAAACTCGGACTGGCAACTTTCTCCGGAGTGTCCGAAGATAAAAGGGAGATTGCGCATGCGCGCTAGTGGAGAAACTTTTAATTGGTCTTAGCAGCCTGTTGCGCCTATTGGGCTGTTGGATTTGAGAATGAAAAATAATAGACATTCTCTGCCAATGGGAGCAGAGATATAAGGCCTCGTTCTGCGCATGAATTTATTTTTTCTGTGGAGGTTGCCGCAATCTTAGGGATATTTCAAAATGGGGAAATGGTCCAAAATGGGAAGGAAATCGCTCCGTGAAAATTCTGTTAAGATCTCAAGTAAGTTATGTTATCTTT
Source organism: Troglohyphantes excavatus (assembly GCA_963932185.1). Classification (NCBI taxonomy): domain Eukaryota; kingdom Metazoa; phylum Arthropoda; class Arachnida; order Araneae; family Linyphiidae; genus Troglohyphantes; species Troglohyphantes excavatus. Next base: position 5,570,235 of record OZ010676.1, on the reverse strand, counting down.
ATCTGTTGTTTAAAAATTAATTACAAAATGCACAATAATAAGCTGTTATCCGTGTTTAAGAAATTATTTTGAGTGCTAAGATATTTTTAATCACGGTAAATCATACAATTATTCGTTTTAGGTAATATATACTTATCGCCAAATTTTCATAATATTGCCAAATCCTTGAACTTCTCTGTGAAGAAAACATATAGTATTTCCCCATAATGATGTATAAGTAACGTTGAGAATTATAAGATATTGACTATTTTTTTAAACTATGTCAAGCTATATTTAATCACTATAACTTATTTTATGCAAATCAATCGAAACTTTAAACAAAAGTATTTCATAAATCCATTAATGCAAACGAAGAAAATTTAAAATTGTACATTATATAAAATGAGAATGTTGACGAATTTTCTGAAAAATCGCCAAATGTTTATATACTATTAGACAATTATGTAATATATTAATATAATTCGTTTATTTCATACTTTGCATAAAAACATCAAGCTTTTCATAGACTGCCTGGATTTCAATACTTTGACAGTAACAGTTGTAATTAAAAAAATTTAACAAACATCTTTATCCTATATTTTATGTAAAAGTTGTATTAAAACTAACACCCACAAATTCAATTTATCATACGTATCACTAATCTGTTATCGCTAAAATGAATTTATATATATATATATATATATATATATATATATATATATATATATATATATATATATATATATATATATATATATATATATATATATATATATATATATATATATATATATATATATATATATATATATATATATATATATATATATATATATTACTAAACTCCGTAAAAATATAATATTCCATATTTTTACTAAACTAACTTCTGAATCTGCATCAAATTTTATGACCACACAGTTATAGCAACGGAAGACGTTAGTTCGGTTTTGCAAACATGTCTGGCGACTTCGCAATGGGAGGATATCCATACTCTTCTTCCTTGCCCGACAAAAATAATCCGCCGTCTATGGGTCTAAGTGCATTTTCCAACTTTTTATGTAAAATTTTATGAAGATCATTCAATTAAAAAGCGCTCCTTGTTTACTTGGCCAGCAGAAATCCGTCTAAAACCCAAACAATAGGGTTTGGGTTTTATATTGTTTGGGATTTAGGTGGATTTCCGTTGGCCAAGTCAACAAAGAGCGTTTTAACTGAATGATCTTCATATATATATATATATATATATATATATATATATATATATATATATATATATATATATATATATATATATATATATATATATATATATATATATATATATATATATATATATATATATATATATATATATATATATATATATATATATATATATATATATATATATATATATATATATATATATATATATATATATATATATATATATATACATATATATATATATATGTGTGTAATATAAGTAACTTTCGATTGTAGGCGTTTATGTGCATAAAACAATGAAGAAAGGTACTGAGCGTGGAGCATCAGCGGCGTCAGACGGAATAACTAGTTTATCTTCCTTTTATTGGCGACCAATCCCTACTTCTTCTTTCTCTTGTTTTTGTTCGAAATAAATTTAAATTTTTGTAATCTGATGAATTCTAAACACATCTATAAGAGGTATGAGGATAGAAAAACCATGTTCAGTTTTTCGGTCCGACATTAGGCATAATCATGCGCATGTAAAAATAAAGCAAAGCACATATGGGTTCCGATAAAAGCCCGCGGTGTCAGACGGAACAGTTTGTTTACCTTAATTCTGTTGGCAAGGTTTTTGTTAACGACCAATCTGTATTATAATCTACTGAAATGAAGTTTAAATTAAAAACTGTTCCTGCTTCAACAAGGTCCCACCTGCAAAATTTTAAAATGGATTTTTAAAAAAAAAAATTAAAGAGGCCTTCGTGGTCGAGTGGAGAAAGGCGTCAGCTGGGAATCAGAGGGTTTCTGGTTCGATCCCGTGCGACGGACTTGACTAAGAAAAGTAAAAAAGTAGTGATCTTGTGATCTTTCCAGCTTCACTACAAAATACTATGAATGTCGTCCAGAACAACCACAAAAATTATCGGCGTGTATACGGGACTGGTGCACGATCAATCTGATCGGGGTCCAAAGTCGCGACGTCTATTGAAGGCGTTGGGTGCCAGTTCAGGTGTTGTCCTCGTCATCTGACCATGGTTCAAAAATACGAGGCATCGTTTCAGGGTCTTTCCTTCGAGATAGGCCCCGAACCGTCGCTAATTGCCCATTGTGCAGCTCTAGTGCGACGTTAATTAGCAAAACCAAACCAAACCAAACTTAAAAATTAAAATTAGGAATCGAACATGGCTTTTATATTAGCCCTATTTACAAACAAATTTATGCAGGTCTAGTGTCGAACAAATGCTTGCAGATTGAGATGTATTTATATCATTTGTCAGTTCGCATGTAAGCAATTTGGGAGGATGGGAAAATCATGTTCGAAAATTTCATACCAAAATCCGATTATGCGAACGGGTCAATATAAAGCTCTACAGTGCTGTGAGTGGGAGTCAGTGAATATTTGATTGGTGTAAATCCAGCTTGAATTAAATGAAACGTCTGCGAAATTAATTTACGTTAAGGAGGCATTATCAATTGCTTTTCTTCCGAAAATACGACTGGGGTCATGTATAATTAATCTAATTTCGGAAATGTGTTGTTTAGATGAAAAAGTAGATATGTAGATTGATTTGGATAATGTTGTACTAAAGCTGCAAAGTGCACTGTTAAAAATTCATTATCGTATTGGACGAAACTTTTGTCATTTTTAATGAAACAGACGCCTGCTATATGCTCCGATTAAATATTTCGTCAAACTGCGGACATTCATTTTGTCAAAAATGAGGACGATTTTAAATAATACAATAATTTAATGTCGACGAGTTCGCTCGAACCGCGGAATTCTCATTGTACAGTCGAACGCTTTATCCACTCGGTCAAGTAGACTCGATTGAATTTTGACAATATATGTATAAGAACTAAACATGAGCTGATGAACTAGAAAAGAGCCGAAAAGGAATCTGACTAAATGACTTTCATTCAAATTTTGAGGATTCTTGTTTCGTCAAAATTCGCGTGTTTCAATGACGAAACGGTTGTCAAATATGACGAAAGTAGCCTTGACGAATTCTCAAAACAGAGAGTGTTATTTGTGAGAGCGTGGTTAACGTCGTACTAGAGCTGCATAATGGGTACACCTTTTCTTATGTTTGTGCGCATGTAACTTTTAAAAGTGTTCACCAATTTCACATATTGTTTGTTGTGAATACGTTTTTAAAATCGGTCCGGAACAGAACAGCGTATAATTAAATGCCCTAATATCGTGTAGAGGAAAATAGGTTGCTTCGACTAAGTTAGCCACTAATCCAATTTTCTCTCTGACCTTTGTACCGTGTGGTGTTATAAATGAGTCATATTTCGGGCATATACTTACTTGCCTATTTGGCCGCGGTACGCTCAGATCTAATTGACGGCTTGTGGCGAGTGCTTGCTTAAATTAAAAAAAAACATTACTACTATTCCATTTGACTAGTTGACCTTTTAAACAATTTGTGTAAAAATTGTGTTTAATGGGAAAAAGACGATTTATAGAAGATTTCACAATGAGCCCAAAATAAATACATTAAAGTTCGATTTTATCATTACACTGTTTAAAATAGGTATTCAAAAATAAGTAAAATGTACTCATTTTTGATTACATTCGATGCTTATCATGGCTCCGAATATATAAGTTTTAATTTTGAATAAGACATGCACTCAAAAATAAGCACAATGAATAAAAAGAGCAGATGCTAGACTACATAGGCTGCCTTCATAAATCACTTTCAATAAATATCGACAATTACAACCAAGACTTACAAGGAATCAAACCCAGATCCTAAGACACCGCAGGATAGTTTCTTATCTGTTGTACTACCTTCTACGTGACGAAGCTATAAACAGAAGACTTGTTTAAAAAGTGTGCCAATTGAATGGAAAGTAAGATAATTGAGTGGCAAGAACTCAGTTTCCATTTCAGCAATCGACATCAAATAATGTGAAAAACCATCTTTAGAACAACTATTTTAAGTGTGTCACGTCGCTTTGTTAAGATGTCTTGAACAGAAGCTGAAATTAGCGATATTAAATCACACTGCTCATTTTGAAAAAGTACGATTACTTAAATTTAAGAACGCCATCGCTTATTTATGACGCAATTGTACTAAAAAATATGTTCAGGTACTCATTGTAAAGTCACTTTGTTAAGATACAGAACAGGAGTTGAGTTAAGCAATATTAAATCACACTGCTAATATTTGAGAAAGTACTATTACTTAAATTTAAGAACGCCATCGCTTATTTATTACGCAATTGTACTAAAAAAAAATTTAGTATGTTCAGGTACTCATTGTAAGGTCACTTTGTTAAGATACAGAACAGGAGTTGAGTTAAGAAATATTAAATCACACTGCTAATATTTGAGAAAGTACTATTACTTAAATTTAAGAACGCCATCGCTTATTTATGACGCAATTGTACTAAAAAAAATTTAGTATGTTCAGGTACTCATTGTAAGGTCACTTTGTTAAGATACAGAACAGGAGTTGAGTTAAGCAATATTAAATCACACTGCTAATATTTGAGAAAGTACTATTACTTAAATTTAAGAACGCCATCGTTTATTTATGACGCAATTGTACTAAAAAAAATTTAGTATGTTCAGGTACTCATTGTAAGGTCACTTTGTTAAGATACAGAACAGGAGTTGAGTTAAGCAATATTAAATCACACTGCTAATATTTGAGAAAGTACTATTACTTAAATTTAAGAACGCCATCGCTTATTTATGACGCAATTGTACTAAAAAAAATTTAGTATGTTCAGGTACTCATTGTAAGGTCACTTTGTTAAGATACAGAACAGGAGTTGAGTTAAGAAATATTAAATCACACTGCTAATATTTGAGAAAGTACTATTACTTAAATTTAAGAACGCCATCGCTTATTTATGACGCAATTGTACTAAAAAAAAATTTAGCATGTTCAGGTACTCATTGTAAGGTCACTTTGTTAAGATACAGAACAGGAGTTGAGTTAAGAAATATTAAATCACACTGCTAATATTTGAGAAAGTACTATTACTTAAATTTAAGAACGCCATCGCTTATTTATGACGCAATTGTACTAAAAAAAATTTAGTATGTTCAGGTACTCATTGTAAGGTCACTTTGTTAAGATACAGAACAGGAGTTGAGTTAAGAAATATTAAATCACACTGCTAATATTTGAGAAAGTACTATTACTTAAATTTAAGAACGCCATCGCTTATTTATGACGCAATTGTACTAAAAAAAAATTTAGCATGTTCAGGTACTCATTGTAAGGTCACTTTGTTAAGATACAGAACAGGAGTTGAGTTAAGAAATATTAAATCACACTGCTAATATTTGAGAAAGTACTATTACCTAAATTTAAGAACGCCATCGCTTATTTATGACGCAATTGTACTAAAAAAAAATTTAGCATGTTCAGGTACTCATTGTAAGGTCACTTTGTTAAGATACAGAACAGGAGTTGAGTTAAGAAATATTAAATCACACTGCTAATATTTGAGAAAGTACTATTACTTAAATTTGAGTGCGTTATCGTTCATTCACGATGCGATTGTAATCAAAGAAAAATAAGCATGTTCAGGTATAAGCTTGTTCAGGTTTTTAAGTACTTTTTTTTACAGTGAAACGAGCGAAATCTATACTAGAAATATATAAATTAAAATATTTAAAAAATCACTTTTTGCAGGATACTGCAATCTAAATCTCCGATTACAGCAAACTAGTCTCTTTAGTCAAAGAAATATGTTGGGGCTAGCTAAAAACTTCTAAAAGATTTCGTTTTCCTGGCTGTTGTGCCAAACAATCGGTCGAAGAGAATACTCACTAAATCGCATAACTGAAAGAACTCCTGAAGTTGTCCAATCATGAAAGTTTAGGTTATAATTTAAAGTTAGAGTTTTTCAACAGTAATTGGTTCTAAACTAACTCGTTATAAAATTTTACGAGTTTTGGATCAATATTTGGGTTTCTTAGAAATGGACATTGATTTAGTTTATTTATGGGAATTCATAAAACTAGGGGGCTCTGCCCCCTGCTCCGCTGACGCTCCGCCAACCCCCGGAGGATTGCTATGCAATCCTCTTTGGTTTGCTTCGCAAACCAATTCTCGCTTCGCTCGCTATAAGGTAGGACACAATAATAATGTGTCCTAGCAAAAAAACATTTTTAGTAATATAAATCAAAATTGAAACTCGGAAAGCTGAATTTTTTTTCAAAGGTATAATAAGAATGTAAACAAAAAACATGATTAAACAGACTTGTTGTGTATGCTTTGTTGACAAAGGGTTGATGAATTACAATTTCTAATGACATAACTGTTTGTTTGAAATGAAATATAATTAAAAACTACATATAAACATTGCGGTTGGCAGATACTACGTAGAAATTCGTAAAAGTTTCCCTAAATTTTCAATTTTATAGTTTAAACAGAAAATTACTTACGTTAGAACCTTTAAACACACAATTGTATGTCTCTGAATGTGTAGCTAATATTGTAACATACTTAAATAATCGCACTGTTGAAAGACCAACATACAATTGCCCACGACTAAATACAGGTGTGGATAAAACTAAACAGATTTCGTTGAATGTTTGGCCTTGTGACTTATTAACAGTCATAGAAAAATCTAAACGGATTGGAAATTATTTTCTTCTGAACGAAAAAGGCATATTGTTGTCCGATAGAAAATCCATCTGTTAAAAAATCAAGATCATCACACAGTTATTTAATTGGATCTTGTATTGCTAGATAACTGAACAACCATTTTGCAAACTCACTTTCTTTAGAAGAGCACGCATATTTTCGGATACAAAACATGAAATTCAGTCCACAAAGCATGCTTTTTCAAGCAGCTAGCAATTGTCAAAACACAGGAACTTCTAGGAATTACAGGTAACACTTGACGAAAATTTCCGCCTAAGAGCAACACTTTTCCACCAAATGGCTCAGAGCAATGAGTCAAATCTTTCAAAAGTCTGTCAACAGCCAAAAGGGCATATACATAGGTGCCTCGTGCCAAATAATTAATTTGAATATTCGTGCTTCAGGTGTATTGGGTTTTAAATTACAGGTTAATGTTGCTTCAAGATAAGGGTCATCTTAAAAGTTATATGAGCAGTTCGTCCTCCACTTAACAACGTATCAGCAATTCCAGTAGATGCAACATGTGTTGCTTGGTCTCCTTTCCCCTGGCCCCATTTTATATGCAATAAAGTAGAATACACAAAAGTCTTTCCTGTTCCTGCTGGCCCATCTAAAAAAAAAGTTTAGGCGTCTTTTTTTCATACACAGCACTTGGAACCATTGCAAGAACAATTTTCTGTTCAGCATTGAGCTTTTCAATGTTGAGTCGACCTTCAGCTTCTTCTTGTTCATTAATTTCAGAAGAAGCATATTGTACTCCAGTTTCTTGCGAGTACTGGTGCACAAAATCTTCACAAAGAACATTGCAATGCTGTGTCCATAGTGAAGGTATACCTTCTACTTCTCCAAACCCACAAATAACAACAAAGGGCATTCGTAAATGACGTGGCATTCTTCTTTGTGATGCCTCGCTGAATGTATCATGCCAATGTTGAGCACCGTCCAGAAACCCAAGCTCTCTACACGCTTGCTGAAAACTATTACATACTTCAGTAAAAGACCTTGGTACAGCTCAATTCTCAAGTTCTCTTGGTTTAGGTGCAATAATTTAAACGGGAATCTTCTGTTTTCACGTAGGCATCAACAATGTATTACTAAAAGAGTTTTCCGCAAAATACTAAATTCTTCTCGCACTGCCAGCCTGTAAGGGTAATACTGCAATTGTGTAACTTGAATGCGTTTGGCAGTGCGCCTTTCTTCCACTTGCTCGGCCAACCGAATTCTCCTCGAGAAAAAGTAGGGGATATACCATAGGATTTGGGCACTGATTCATAGACGAAATCCTTTGGCAATGTTCACCTATAGGATAGATGCATTGTACTGTCGTAAATCTAAGCTGGAATTTCCAAAAAAACTAACTTGACGTCTGCCGTAGGATTACTTTTGGCTAATTGGTGCATTTGAAGATATGATTCAGCAAATGGATTTACTTCTCTCAATAAAACATCTAATTTATCCAAAATGCTGCGGAAACATCCACTATTTTTATTCATACGTCGATTAGTTGTTTCAGTCCTTTTCTGTTCAGTTGCATATAAGGGAGAAACCATGTGATAAATCTGTCCATGAATATGGAAACAATATGGTCCTATTCCAGGTGGAGATTTAATTTCAGCACCCATTGACGCAAAAGCAAAGGCAGCATTATATTCCTTAATATGTTTGCGATAGTTTTTTCCTTCGCCTGTATTGTCAGATAACAAATCCTTTAATAAATGTGGCAGGCGAACTTTCCCGAAGAAGGCCCCACAAAATTCGCAAACTTCCGTCATGCACCCGAAATTATCAACTTCTACAAATAGCGATCATCTACGCTTTCGCTGGATCTTCGAAGAAACTTTCTTGCTCAACTCATTAAAATATCGAGACATCAAAATGGCTAGGCAATCCTAAAATTCATTTTCAAATAGCGCGGCGATTCAATGGCGACCACGATTGTTGATTTTGTAAACAAAAGTTCGTCTGACTTAGCTTTCGCTGGATCATCGAAGACGCTTTCTTATACACTGCAGCAGCACAGCTTCAACTCATTCTTCGAAAAACATTAAAATATCGAGACATCAAAATGGCTAGGCAATCCTAAAATTCATTTTTAAATAGCGCGGCCATTCAATGGCGACCGCGATTGTTGATGTAAATAAAAGTTTCGTGTTGCCATTCCACATATAGAAATAATGCGTTTTTCGATCACCGCGTAAGAGAAATATATATAAGATAAAACATTTGTTTTGGGGAGAGATTTATATGCCACAGATAGTACCAAAGTTTGGTGCAAGGTCGTAATAATTTTTAACAATGTACTCTATTACATTTTTAAAAAATAAAATATAAAACATTATAACATGTTTAATAAGTTTCACTATTTCTAAGGCTTCTCATGCACATATAAAAGTTACACTTATAAAGAAGGGGTTTTATATATGACTATGGTTAAAGAAAAACGCGAAATTCATCATAACGAAATTAATATAAATTAGAACCGAAGAACAAGCGAGCAAACAAATTGCCATTTTATACAACTGTTTTGAGTACATTTACAACCTGCTATACATAAAATCCATGGATTAATATTAAATATAATTTATATATATATATATCCTGTAAAAAAAGTGCTTAAAAATGAGCACATGAACATACTTCTTTAATTTTAAGCACAATTGCATCGTAAATGAGCGATGACGTACTCAAATTTAAGCAATTGTACTTTCGCAAAAATGAACAGTGTGATTTAATTTTGATAATATCAGCTTTTGTTCTAGATATCTTAAAAAAGTGACCTGGCAAACTTAAAATAGTTGTTCAGAAGAGGGCTTTCCACATTATTTGATGTCGATTGCTTAAATTAAAATGATTTATTACAATTCAATTATCTTACTTCACATTCTTCTTGGCACGCCTTTTTAACATTACTTCTGTTTATAACTTCCTTGAACGGTTAAGATTCTGGGCAGCGGTGCTGCAGATGTGGGTTCGATTCCCGGTAAGTCTAAGTTGTTGATGTTTATTGTAATTGGTTTATGAAGTTAGCCTATGTAGGAAAGCTACTGATCTTTTTATTCATTTTTACTCATTTTTTGAGTACATGTCTTTTTCAAAAAATTAAACATGTATTCGGATCTATGATAAGCATCGAATGTAATCAAAAATGAGTACATGTTAATTATTTTTATATACCTATTTTTAACAGTAAATTAATGCTGAAATATCATATATTGATGCTTTTTATAGATGATTGCATTTTAAATTAATTGTAAACTTATATAACTAGTAATGTTAAAGCAAATGAGTAGGTTAGCAGCTAAGTGGTTAAGTGCAAAAAAAACGAAAATGGATTAGAACCCTTGACCATTACTATGCAGATAAATGTATGATTTGGTGCGACGTTATTTAACCAAACCAAACCAATCGGAACTCTGTTTATTGGCCTTACACAACTTGAAAGGCAACCCGCCCAAATGTCGTCGAAAAGGAAGCCGAATAAGTGCTCTGAAGTTGTGCTTGCGCAACGTGTTTAAAATTAATGCAAAGGCGGTGTTATCATTCTATCAAATGAAATTTTAAATAAAGCACCAGTTAGTGCTTATTTTCGTAGCAAAAGTTAAATTCGTTTTATTTCGTGGAAAAATACCTCGTTTGAGAAAAAAATATAAATAAAAGTTTGTTACAGTCAAAATAATGAATGTATAAGGGGAACATGTTGTTTTATGTTAGTAAGGATTCTTGGCTGACACGACGAAATTAACAGTCTAGTTAGTGTTAAAATTGCCTTTTTAATTTTATTTACAGCTATCTTAGTTTATCGAATAACAAAAGATAACCCATATACAAATAGATTAAAAAAACTGTTTTGTGCCTTTAATTAATGACAAAAAGTCGAATAGATTTTTGGAAATAGATTTGTATTGGGTAAAAAAGTTAGATGATTCACATTCTTAAATTTAAAGGTTAGTAAAAATGTAAAGAATATACTTTATAAAGTTTTTTAAACAGTAAATAAAAAACGTTAGTAGATAAATAAATTGCATCATAAGAAATATTAATAAACATAAAGGATCAACGGGAAGAAGAAGGATTATCAGGAACAAAACTGGCAATCCACAGATCGGAAGCACGCTAAATTGTCATATATTTAAAATCACCCATTATGAGCGGAATACATTACCGTTAGGTATTTGAAAAGTATTATAATCTAGTATAAACAGTTTATTATAACTAAATAATGCATATTTAACAATGATTATTGTTTTTCTTAAAAAAAAATTCTGTTTAAAACTTCTTATTGTTGTACTGGTAGTATAAAGGAAAAGGCACTGACTGCGGTCATGACACTGTTAAAAATAGGTACTTAAAAATAAGCAAAATGTACTCATTTTTGGTTATTTTCGATGCTTATCATAGCTCCGAATACATAAATTTCATTTTGAAAAATACATGTACTCAAAAATGAGTAAAACGAATAAAAAAAGCAGTTGCTTGTCTAAATAGGATGCCTTCATAAATCATTTTCAACAATTATAACCAGGGTTCGTCGGGAATCGAACGCAATCCGTCTACTTGATGTTGTCCGCACCGAAACCCAGGGCCATATCCGTTGTACCACCACAGCGCTGTGAAGAAGTTATAAACAGAAGTAATGTTAAAAAGGCGTGGCTAAAGAATGGGAAGTAAGATAATTAAGTTGTAATAACTCAGTTTAGAAATTTATTCACTATTAAAAACGATACTATTCACCGACAAGAACATTTGAAATGTGGATTTTTTCCACTAAATCCAAGTAATTGGTAATTTCACTTTGTTTGATCCGGATAACTGAAATTCGGATAATTGGAGTACTACTTTACACCATAAATCATTTTCAATTAATAAGGATAAAAACCTAACAAATACATCCACAACTTCAATCAAGTGTTACAGGGAATCAAAACCAGACCCTCAGTTTCCCAGTTCAGAGCACTATCAGTAACACTACCAGGGTGACATTAAGAAGTTATAATCAGAAGAAATTAAAAAAAAAGTGGGCCAAAAGAATAAGTAGATAATTGAGTTGTAATAACTCAGTCTATCTATTTAAGCAATCGACATTAACGAATGTGGAAAACCTTCTTCCGCACTACTATTTTAAGTTTGTCAAGTTTCATTAACATCGCTTGAAATGAAGCTGATATTAGCGTTATTTAATGGTATTACTACGTTTTAGACATACATCACTTCACTGACAACCCGCCTATAAATAAAAGAACGTCGACCAAGCTTTTAGTGAAAATCCTTCAATTTCAAGTAAACGAATTAGATGCAAAACAGAGAGCTGCTTTCCCACAATTCATTTTGCAGTTCTGCTAAATTTGTGCCCCAGAAACATCTCCATTAAACGAGATATTTTTTTTACTTGGCGGCAAAAGGACGCGATGGTAATAGTTTTCACCGTTAACTATTTTTTTTTGCTGAGGGTTAACATTTAATGCAATCCATTTATTACAGTAATTTTTTCGTTAATTGAGTTATTGGCTGTTCTTGAATTCAATCAAGTCGTGTAATTTCATATTAACAAGGTAAGCGAAAATTCCTGGAATAAATATTAATTGAAGGGGTGGGTGGAGTGGATGAGTAGGTATGTACATTCTTTGTACTTGTTTATACGGTTGCGAGCGTTTGAGGCTAGTGAAAACATTTTAAAGCGGATTCGCATAAACAAGTACAGTAAATGTACATAACTCTGTCATCCACTTACCCCTGCAATTGTGTAGTAGCTTATAAGTTTCCTTGTACTTGTTTATACGATTGCGAGCGATTGAAGCTAGTGAAAACATTTTAAAGCGGATTCGCATAAACAAGTACAGCAAATGTACATAACTCTGCCATCCACTTACCCCTGCAATTGTGTAGTAGCTTATAAGTTTCCTTGTACTTGTTTATACGATTGCGAGCGATTGAAGCTAGTGAAAACATTTTAAAGCGGATTCGCATAAACAAGTACAGCAAATGTACAGCCGCGGAAAAAAAAAGAACCACCGATGATTATTTCGTTTTTTTATTGTAGAGCTAAACTTAATATACCATTTTGTAGGGAATAAAGTCTACTCTACATTGATATACAAACAATTTGCATAGGGGACTATCTTCATACTCGAATCCGCACCAACTTTAAAATTTTCAATAGCAACACCTACTTTTGATAGCGCAGAAATGTTCCCCGCCCTCAAAATAATCTAAATATGAATTTTCGTTAATTTTATATGCAGATATATTAGACGATATGTATCTATCTTATTTGAGGGGCTACTTCCACATTGGACAAGGTATTAGTGAGACTTCGAAATGAAGTACGCTGGTAGAAAATGTTTTGGCGTTAGCCGTGGTTCTTCTTTTTCCGTGATCATTCATTCCCCCACTCCCGTATATCCCTCGCCTTTATATAAAAATTTAGAATTTTATGCCAACGCGATCACAGCGCTTTTAATTCTCAAAATTAGTAGATTTCTGTTAAGTTCTGCAGATTTTAAATTTGTGTATGACTCCTTAAATGATCATTTGATGCTCATTTTAATATAGCCAAAAAAATACAAAGAGGAAAATCATGAAATTTTAGATATGCATATAAAACGTTTTTCTGAATCCATCACTATCAAAATATAGCATGGTTGCTATTCATAAATTTTATGAATAATAATATCCTAATTTAAATAAAAAAAAATATACATATAAGTAATGAAAGTTAGTGTATTTTGTTTGGGTTGTTTAGAAGTAACACAGATAAAAATATCAGCTTAATAAAATTATTATTTCGAAAGATATGATTAAAAGTTTAAGAAATTCATTTAACAATACGAGTTCTAAACTTTCTATATTCATAATTAAAAAACTACTTAACCAAATGACTTGCAAATTGATATTCAACGATAAATTTTGTCGTCGATTCTAAATATTGAATCAAAATTGGGTATTGCTATTGAAAATTTTAAAGTTGGTGCGGATTCGAGTATGAAGATAGTCTCCTAAGCAAATGTTTTGTATATCAATGTGTAGTAGACTTTATTCCCTACAAAATGGTATATTCAGTTTAGCTCTACTATAAAAACTAACGAAATAATCATCGGTGGTTCGTTTTCCGCGGCTATACATAACTCTGTCATCCACTTACCCCTTCAATTGTGTAGTAGCTTTTAAGTTTCCTTGTAATTGTTTATACGAATTCGAGCGATTGAAGCTATTGAAAACATTGGAAAGCGGATTTGTGTAAACAACTACAGCAAATGTACGTAACTCTTTCATACACTTACCCATTCAATTGTGTTGTAGCTTATAGGCTTCACACTAGCAGCTATCATTTGTATTTATTTGAGTGCTACACTATTAAAAATAAATAATCAAAAATAAGTAAGATGTACTCAATTTTGATTACATTCGATGCTTATCATGGCTACAAATATACAAGTTTCAATTTTGAAAAAGATATGTACTCAAAAATCTGTTCAATGGGTAAAAATGAATAAAAAGAGCAGTTGCTTGGCTACATTGACTGCCTTCATAAATCACTTTCAATAACTTCCAACAATTACAACCAACAATCGAACCCAATCCGTCTACCTGATGTTGTCCACACCGACAAGGGTGGGAAGTAAAATAATTGAATTGTAATAACTCAGTTTCCATTTAAGTAATTGACATCAAATAATGTGGAAAGCCATCTTCTGAACAAATATTTTACTTTGGCCAGGTCGCACTGTTAAGATGGCTTGAACAAAAGCTGATATTACCAATATTAAATCATACTGCTCATTTTTGCGAAAGTCCGATTATTAAATTTGAGTACGTCATCGTTCATTTACGACGCAATTGTACTAAAAGAAATACGAGTACGTGTTCTTTTATGTACTCATTTTTAAGCACATTATTTTTAACAGTGTACAAGATCGTATTATCTTTAAAGTTTAAACGAAGAGGTATGCACGCGTATAAAAAAAAGCACTACCTGAATGAGCGCCGGGAACATTTAATTTTTGGTTGGTCTGTACATATATCAAACACACAGCTAAAGATAAATTCAGCACTCATATCGTTTACTTGCAATGGATCCATTAATTGTAAAATTACAACTTTTTTAATAATAATATTCTGTTTGTTGTGTGTTATAAAAGATTGTCTAACATTGCATTAGTAATGGTATTCCAATGCCAGTACCCATCCTTTTGACGAGTTGAATTGAAGTTGAAGTTAAAATTGAAGTTTTTTTTGCAGGATTTTTAAAGGGTTTTACAGTTTTTATGAAGGATATTGAAACAAAAACCTTTAATTTCATAGATCTTAAAAAAAACTGTAGTTTTCCTGTATATGAACTTCAATTTCAAAATTGTGACGGTTTTATCCTGACTTTTTTTGGTGGGTTAGGCTGTCTATTTTATTTTTAAAAGTCACTTTGAATTTTAGTATTTAATATATTTTGTAAAAATATACAATGCAAAAACATTTTTAATTAAAAAATATTCTTGGTAGACTTATGGACTTGATTCTTGACAGAATAAAATTACAAACTTATCTTCTCACAATACATTTGAATCAAAACAAAAATATTCAAAAACATTCGAATGAAACAGCACTAAAACTCGCTATTATTCAGCTACTTTTTTGTTCTTAAAGTAGGGCGCTCTCATTAGACTAGCATCAGCTGCCCTCTAAGGGAAAACACGAAAGTTTAAAAATAAAAATAACTATGGAATAAAAAACTTGAACGTGTTTACTATACATGCAAACAAAACAAAAATACTTTATTTAAAACTTAGAAAAATACATTTAGGCCAAAAAAACAGGCTACAGAAATCTTAGTGAGATGTAAGGATTTTAGATTGTACCTTGTTATGTATTTGCAATTACTTTAGATTTTTGTGAGTTTTATATTGGCATTTTTGTAATTCGTGAATAAAGAACAATACAAGATCAAGAAAATACTATCCGACTTGTGCGCGGCATGTGTTTCTTCGACTTTGTACATAACTAGGTACACTAAAATACAATGGTAAACCTTTGCAAAATATTTTATAAAAATATTAGCTTTATATTTTTATGTATTTTGTAGTCTTGGAAATTCTTAATTAACCTTATTTTGGCCTATAATTTTTTTTTGTATGAAAAATAATCAACTATTTTATAATTTATTGTATAATAAGATTGATTGTTATCGTATTCTTCAAGAAATTCATTTATATTATCTGGTTTACAACACTAATGCAATCACAAAAAAAAAACGTTTTTAAAGAACCTTTTTGTAAAACAAAATTAGTCTCAACCTATAACTCAATTTATAAAAATCTTAAATAGCTTACACTCAACTTTTCATATTTTCTTTGATAATTTTAAGAACATAAAATCTAGATTAATTTCAATGTAGAGTAATTTGTGTATGAGTAAAATGGGTTATGGAATAAAATGGGTATTTTGAAATTGAATATAAATTACACATTGTGTGTTTAACTCATGATTTGATTTCGTTCTTTTGTAAAAAATTTACTTCGTTTAGTGAAGCACATTTTATCAAAAAATTTAATTTCTGGGTGATTTAATTCAAGTCCAAAAGTCGATTTGTTCGAGTACACAAAAAAAAAAACTACTGATGGTTTACTGCATGAAAACTTCTATTTATAAACACTACAAAAGTCGAATTAATTACCAATATTCCTGGGGTTTGTATAGAAGAGTATCCTTTCATTATATTACAATGAAAAATTAAGAAATAATTCTACTTTATTTACCTTTTTTTTCAATGGTTTGCAAAGTGAGGAAAATGGATAATCGAATTATTAATCCTAAATAAATAGGAAATTTGGAAAAATATAATTATCTTCGAAAAAAGGGCCATATTCTACAAAATATGAATTTCGAAGAATAAGAAGAAAGAAACCCTGATAATTGTTCGGTATTTAGAAGTGAACTGCTGGCTATTGAGGCCGGTCTTGAGGCCATTTTAGAGGAGGACAATTTCAGAGCTATCTGGATTTTATCGGATAGTAGAAGTTCTATACAACACTTTCGAGACTGGAACAACGTCGGTGATCGTACTGGCATCTCCATTTTGAACATGTTGGGACTCCTCAGTCCAGTACATGAGGTGCACCTCCAATGGATTCCATCCAATGTCGATGTCTTTGGAAATGAGATTGCCGAAGACTTGGCGAAGAGAGGCTCGGCAGTACCATTTCGTTCTGACACCTCCCTCACATTTGATGAACTTTTCTCCATCAGAAAAATCAAGGACTTAAAGGTGTGGAGGGTCCCCCTACCTCATGGATGGTATAGGCGAGACAGCCCTGGTGGTTCTATTGGCCTCTCTTGTGATAGAGCCGATCAGACAGCATTGTCTTGATTTGCTAGTGGCCACTTGCGGGGATGTTTTTACGAAAACGGCGTTAGGCAGTTTCCGGTATGCTCCAAGTGTGGAGTGGAGAGAGCGACCCCGGAACACATTCTGTCTTGTCTTCGGCTCACCAGGGAATTTTTTGAGACGGATCCTTTGCAGGCTCTCGATTTTTTGAGGGTGTGGGGCTCATGGAAGTTGTCTAGTTGCCGCTAGCCAGCGAAGGACTAGTAACAACAACATATTTTGATAAAAACATGGATGCCATTTGCATGTCCGTTACAATATAAACAGTGTGTTATAAGTAAAATAAAAAATCGTCCGTGGAACAAATTTAAAATAACGTACATACAGCATATATTTCTGAATCAAAATAAGATAAATTAAAATAGCAGGTGTACTTTTTCAAATATAATAAATAATAAAAAAGTCGATTTTTCAAAATGACATATTGCAATTTGTATTTAAAATATTATAGACTGTTACAAAAACACTCCATTAATAATCAAATATACTGAGATTTCAAAAGTTGATGGTTGTTATTTATCTTATTTTATTCGTGTTTCTAATTTGACTAATTTTTTCTTTTAAATATGTCTTTTTTCACGCGAAATATTCTCTACCCCAAAAATACCATTTCTCCCTTTTCAATAAAAACAGATTCACAAGGAAAAATAATTATTAAAAATATTTATAAACGTCAGAATTAATTAAAAATAATTTTTTTTAATTAAAATGAAAAAATAAACATTTTTATTTAAAATAATATAATTTTTTAATTTGTTTTTCAGAGAGAAAATTAAACTTTGAATTAAAAAAAAATCGATTTGTTTTATCAATTTTCCCCCACCTTACTCTAATCTTTATTATATTTTAATGGTTTTGATCGTTTTGTATATTTGTGTAATATTTTGTAAGTAAGAAATTTTTGTTTTTAATATTTTTTAAATTCTTTATATTCACTAAACATTTAAAATTATTAAATATTAAAAAACCTTTAGAAAGCAAGCTTTTATTACAATATATGGACAATAAAATTAAAAATAAACTAACTTTCTAAATTTAATAAAATTAAAAGCGTCGTTGGATGCTGAAATAAACAAATTTAGAATTTCATAACTTTGTGTTGACTTTATTTTTAGTCAATTTAAAACATTAGTTTATTTTTAATTTTGTAGCACGTGTAATAAAATAAAAACTTGCTTTAAAAAAAGAATTTTCTATGTTTATTTAATTTGACATTAAATAATCCTTGACGTAAATATACAAATTTCAAATACTTTCTGTTGAAATACTGAATGTTCTAAAATTTAGAAAATATTGCTCTAATTTAATTATATTCTTATGTTAAACTTTAGAAATACAATTGTGTTTAAAACAAAGGCTAGAGAGAATTATGTTCACATGAGCAATAGCTGAATAATCACATAAAAAATCTATCTGTTAATTAAACGAAAAACTTGATGGACTATTAAGAAACATTAATAGTGTCAAAAAGGACATTTAAACAATTAAAATCTACAAGAATCGGTAATCTAAGAAATAAGCAATTCCTCGAAATTCTGTTTCTTTTGACATTCAATAATCTATGAAACAATCATTCAATTTTCAGAAATTTATATTGTCGAAATTAACTTTAAAAACATAGACTGAAAATGATGATTATATGTATTAGGATCAATACTTATATAAGAAATATATTTTTACAAAAACTATGCTTTGGTTAATTTGAAATTTTACGGGCTATTATTGGAACTTATGGCGTAACAAAGAGGATTTCAGATTATAAAATGTAATAGATATTTTATAAATGTATAATGATTTCTCGAAAATAATCGGGTTCTTTTGACTTTCAATCGTTTTTGAAACATTCAAATCATTTTATCATTCAAATTTTCAGAAATTCATTGTATCGGAATTTACTTTAAAACAGATTGAAAGATGATGTTTATATATATTATGGTCAATACTTACATAAGAAATGTTTATCTATAAAACTATGCTTTGGTTACTTGGAATTTTGTTGGCTATTACCGAAACTTAATGTCACAAAGCGTATTAAGCAATTAAAATTTAATTGAAATAGGTAATGATTTCCTGAAAATGGATTCATTTTGAAATTCAATCATCTTTGAAACAATCGTTAAGATTTTAAATTCATATTGACGAAATTTCCTTTAAAACTATGACTATATTTGTTTGCGGTTTAATAGATAATGATAATTACTCACATTAAAAATGTATTTTGAAATCGAAACTGTTTTTTGGTTATTTGGAATTTTATGGGCTATTACGGACGATAATGGTGTCAAAAAGGGCATTTAAGCAATTAAAATTTAATAGAAATAGGTAATGATTTCTCGAAAATCGGTTAATTTTAACATTCAATCATTTTTAAAACGTTAACATTTTAAATTCATATTGACGAAATTCCCCTTAGAACAATGGCTAAATTTTTGTTTCTGGTTTCATAGATAATAATAATTACTAACATTAGAAATGTATTGTGAAATCGGAAACTATTATTTGAATATTTGGAATTTATTGGCTATTACGGACGCTAATGGTGTCAAAAAGGGCATTTAAGCAATTAAAATTTAATAGAAATAGGTAATGATTTCCTGAAGATGGATTCATTTTGCCATTCAATCAACTTTGAAACAATCGTTAATATTTTAAATTCATTTTGTCGAAATTCCCCTTAAAACAATGGCTAGATTTGTTTGGGGTTTCATAGATTGTGATAATTGCACATATTAGAAATTTATTGTGAAATCGGAAACTATTCTTTGGTTACTTGGAATTTAATGGGAGATTACAGACGTTAATGGTGTCAAAAAGGATATTTAAGCAATTAAAGTTTTATAGAAATCTGTAATGATTCCTTGAATTTCGGCTCCTTTTAACATTCAATATACCTTCAAAAATTCGTTTAATTTTCAAATTTATAATGTCGAAATACTAGCGAAGCTTGAAATTACATAAGCTTTTCCAGATTCATTATATTTCTAGATTGATTGCGTACGACTAGTATTTGCATTGTAAAAGAAAGGTGCTTAAAAATTAATACATGAACGTACTCGTTTTTTTTAGTACAATTGCATCGTAAATGACGTACTAAAATTTACGTAATCGTATTTTCGCAAAAATGAGCAGTGTGGTTTAATATTGCTAATCTCAGCTTCTGTTCAAGCCATCTTAACAAAGCGACCTGACAAACTGAAAATATTTGTACAAAAGATGGTTTTCCACATTATTTGATATCAATTGCTTAAATGGAAACTGAGTTATTACAATTCAATGATCTTACTTCCCATTCTTTTGGCACACCTTTTTTTACATTTATTCTGTTTATAACTTCTTCCAGTCGCTCTTGGTATATTAACGGATAGGGCTCTGTACAGTGGTGCCTGCAGATCTGGGTTTGATTCTCGGTAAGTCTTGGTTGTAATTGTCGATATTTATTGAAAGGGATTTATGAAGGCAGCCTATGTAGGCCAGCATCTACTATGTAGGCTAGAAATTTTTAATATTTAAAAAAATTAAATTGATTAAATAACATCAAACTACAGATGTATGAAGAGATGTTTGTAAATGAGTGTTTTAATTGTTTTCAAAAACTTATTTTAAGTTCATAACTTCAATTTTTATTCAAAATATTCAAATTTTTATGTTCATTAATTCTTAAAAATATAATTTATAACTTAAAAAAGTTCTTCATATGTTTTATAAAAAACGTATTGAAGTTTAAATATTAACAGTTTAGTTTTAAGTAAATATTTTACAAAGCCTTAGTATTTTAAATTTGACCAAAATTCAAAAAAAATATATTTCGAGTAAATGACGAATGTTGCAGACGAAAAGTAGGTAGGCAGATGTTATATAAACATGTAAAAAACACACACATCTCTTTTAACAGCTCATTCTGATATATCTCTTTATTTTACTGCTTTGAAATTTTGTGGAAACCTTCTAAAATATGTATAGCATCATTTTATGAAAAAAAAAATAGCATTTTTTTCAGAAGTCTCCCTTCATTTGAGTCTCCCTTCATGACTCTAAAGGCCGGTTTACACGTTACGATAAATGCTAGCAATTTATCGTGACGATCGAATTGTTTCAATTTATCGTTGGGTGTAAACAGGACATTGTAGCGATTAATTGGAATTGGATTGGATGATTGATGCCGGCCGGCATTAATTTCAGCGAATCGTAATCATGTTGGAACGTGTAAACAAATAGCATCGATTTCTCGCTACGATTTGACTCATTTTGCATTGGCATCTGCATCAGAAAGGTTGTGTTGAATAGTTCGTTTTTTGGTTGATTGACTGTTGTTTTTATTCGAATAGGTAATAATGGCAGTTAAACGAACTCCTCGAGAGTTCTTGAGTGATTTCATTGAACTTTATCGGAGTTTTACCTGATTATGGCTCGTTAAGAGCAAATAATACTCCGACAGGAATAAAAAAGACCTTGCTTATACAGAGCTCGTTAAAAAATACAAGGAGTTTGATCCGTCGGCAGACAGAAACATTGGTGTGAAAAATATTAATGTATTGCCTACGGTTTATAAGAAAGAACTGTCTCCTCGTGGTTGCTAAAGAAATGAGAATTCTCAAATAGATTTGTCAGTCATTTGGTTCATTTCTGAATTTTTTCAATAATTTTACATGAGAGAATTCCCTTTTCCTTAACGATCACTGGCGGATCCACTTTGTTCTTGGTCTACGCGACTTTTTCACTTTTCTCGCTAAACATCCGATATATATCAACAACACTACTTCCTTTTTGACAAAAGCTTATTTAGCGATCGACAACGAATATTTGACAAGAAATCGTTACGATTTATCGTAACGTGTAAACAATAATCACTCTTTCGATTCATTGGAACAATACATTTGTCAATCACATCGTCGCGATTTATCGTAGCGTGTAAACCGGCCTTTACGGATATATTTCCAATAAACTTTTCACTTTAAAATTATTAATTATAAAACATTAAAATTAGATTTGATTAATTGATTTTTTAAAAAAGGGCTCGACCGGGATTTGAACCCGGGACCTCTCGCACCCAAAGCGAGAATCATACCCCTAGACCAGGGGTCGGCAACGTATTGAAATGGAAGAGCCAAAAGTTACAATTAACAAAATTTCCCAATTTTTAAAGAGCCACTAAACATTTTCGTTTCAATATTATAGTATTTGCTTATATATATTTGATTTTTTGATTTAAAATAAACGGCTTTAAATACGAAAAAATAT
This sequence comes from Troglohyphantes excavatus, assembly GCA_963932185.1. Lineage (NCBI taxonomy): Eukaryota > Metazoa > Arthropoda > Arachnida > Araneae > Linyphiidae > Troglohyphantes > Troglohyphantes excavatus. The sequence continues at coordinate 5,547,846 of OZ010676.1, read as the reverse complement.
GTATTCATATAAAAACACAAATATAGATAGTTACATCAATGGGAGATAGTTACATCAATGGGATCATTGACTTTGCATGCCTTTTGAAAGTTTGATTAAATCTGGCTTATAACTTGTTGTTTTAAGTTTCAAGCACGACTCTAGATTTTTATTTGTTACTTGACTTCTAACTTTACTTTTTATTATATTCATGCAAGAGAACGCTTGCTCGCACGAAAATGTCGACCCGAAGATCGTCAGCACTCCATATGCCAACTTCTTCTTTCATTGTGGTATCTACCGATACCACTATGAAGCTAATTGTGGCGATTTGTAATTAACGATTATGAAAATAGAAGCTATTGAGAAATTAGGTACTTATATTTTCTTATTTTTTAAGGGTTTTGATAATAAATTATTATTTTTTTCGTATGGAACTGGAGAGCCCCAACTTTACATCAGAAAAGCCGCATGCGACACGCGAGCCGCAGGTTGCCGACCCCTGCCCTAAACCACCGAGCCACACTTTACGCAGCAAGGAGACGAAAGAGTTAAATTCTACAATCTTTTTTAACTGACGAGCCAGTGACGTCAAATTGTGACGTAAACTTGACCTCTCTTTCTAACCTTGTAGAATGTGGTCCAAGAAGGTAGATAAACACGCGTAAAACGTATTATTTCCCAGTTGGACTACGATTGCAAGTTTCCTTTGTTAGTTTGACACTATTATAAATAAAATAAATAATAAGTTAATAAATGAACAATCTAGTTTCAAGACCAGATATATCCTTTTACCTAAATTTTACAGGGGAAGCTATGAGCCACTTTCTTTTGGATTTAAATGCATTTTTAGACTAGATTAAGATACTTTTGATCAATACAGCTTTGCAAATTGCGTTGATAAGCATTGTAATGTATTGAAAACTTGTAATATATATATATATATAGTATAGTAAAAGAGGATAAAAAATGTAATATTAAAAAAATAATTAATAGAAACTTCGAAACGCATGAACCCCTCTTCATCAGGGGGGAGCGAGGTCCACGTGTCCCAAAGATCCATGGTGTTTCTGATGTGACGTGCATTAAAAATGCAAAAACGCCACAGATCCCCCGACACCATGGACAGAATAGGTTTTTTCGAAAACACATATATGAACATTAATCTATAAAATTACATAATATTTTTTTTCAAGAAGTTTCTATTCATTATTTTTTATATAACATTTTTTATCCTCTTTTATTATACTGTTAGACAAATCTACATTGTTATTGCTGCTTTGCGCATACCTTGTGGTTTCTAAATATGTTTATTTAAAATGATTTTCAATTAATATTTATATTTCTGACTTGTTATTCAATTAATTTTTACACTTCTGTATTGTTGTTCAATTAAATTTTGCATTTTTGGATTTTTGGGAAGTTTTCCATGGAATTTACATTACTCTAATAGTCTCTCTCTCTCTCTCTCTCTCTCTGTATATATATATATATATATATATATATATATATACATATATATATATATATATATATATATATATATATATATATATATATATATATATATATATATATATATATATATATATATATATATATATATATATATATATATATATATATATATATATATATATATATATATATATATATATATATATATATATATATATATATATATATATATATATATATATATATATATATATATATATATATATATATATATATATATATATATATATATTACTAAATTCCGTAAAAATATAATATTCTATATTTTTACTAAACTAACTTCTGAATCTGCATCAAATTTTATGACCACACAGTAATAGCAACGGAAGACGTTAGTTCGGTTCGCAAACATGTCTGGCGACTTCGCAATTGGAGGATATCCATAGTCATCTTCCTTGCCCGACAAAAATATTCCGCCGTCTATGGGGGAAATAGTGCATTTTCCATCTTTTTATGTAAAATTTTATGAAGATCATTCAATTAAAAAGCGCTCCTTGTTGACTTGGCCAGCGGAAATCCGTATAAAACCCAAACAATAATAGGGTTTGGGTTTTATATTGTTTGGGATATAGGCGGATTTCCGTTGGCTAAGTCAACAAAAATATTTTAACTGAATGATCTTCATATATATATATATATATATATATATATATATATATATATATATATATATATATATATATATATATATATATATATATATATATATATATATATATATATATATATATATATATATATATATATATATATATATATATATATATATATATATATATATATATATATATATATATATATATATATATATATATATATATATATATATATATATATATATATATATATATATATATATATATATATATATATATATATATATATATATATGTATATATAAAACGATTTTGGCGTGAAAATCTAAACGAGTTTATAAATAAGTAAAAAAATTAGTTTATAAGTATGTAAAAAAATAAGTTTGTAAATATGTAAAAAAATAAGTTTACATATAATTTTTTTTTTTATGAATAAGTAAAAAACGAAAGTTTATAAATAATTAAAAAAAAAGTTTATAAATAAATAAAAAAATAAGTTTATAAGTAAAAAACTGTCTGGTCTGATATGTCTTGTCAGGACTGGTCTGTGAGGTGTGGTTTGCATAGTCTGGACTGGTGTGGTTTAGACTGGTCTGTCTGCTTGGTCTGGTATTGCCTGCTTGATGTGGTGTGTCTGTTTGGTTTGGCCTGTCTGTGTGGTCTGTTTGTTCTGGTCTGTCTGTCGGTCTAATCTGTATGTCAAACTAATATCTTTATCAGGTCTGTTCTGCGTAGTCTATCTTATCTGTTCTGGTCTGTTTGTTCTTCTGTCTGTAATTATAAAATTTTCTCTTGAACTGTTTGAGGTTACCTAGTTTGTATAGATTTACATTTTGAAATTAAAAATTAATAAAGTAAATAATCAAATTTTACCGTTGAATTTAATTTTCTCATTTTAAACATTCGCTCCTTTTGACTGGTATGTTTCCAATCTTCTAATGAATGTACATAACTATTAATTTTGTTTAACGAACATATTTTGTTTTTAGAAACGAGAAACAAATTTGTGCATCAAACTTGAAAAATTAAAAATTCCATGAGTTGACAGCCATAACTTAAAAACGCATTATGTGAGTTTTAATTTCAATGCGAATCATTAACAAAAGTTTAAAACTATAAAAGCGTTCAAACCTACGTTTAAAAAAAAATATTAATTTTATAAAATACCCAAAAAACGAATAAGCTATGTAGTTCAAGAATATAGTTAAGAAAATACATAAAAAATACTGTCTGCATCCGCATATATTTTTTCATATTCCCACTAAACTAAAGGGGGGGGGGGGGGTAGGAGGAAGGTGGCATTATGCTAATATAAGTTAACTACAGCGTTTGTTCCTTCAATAACATAAAATACCCTTAGCCTAAAAGCTTTTAAAATAATATCCTGGAAATTAAATACAATAACTTTCAGTTCAGCCTTGTCTACCGAGAAAATCTGACATGTTACGTAACCCAAATCCCAGTATTTTCCGTAGAAACCGCTCGAGTTAGCGAATAAGTCCGGCTTCTTATCTTGAGAAATGTTTTGGAATTGTTTGAGACAATAGGAAATTGCTCGCGTTTCGCAGTTTGTATTTTTCATTTTAATTGGATGTAAGAAACGCTCTTTTTCGGCTTTAATGATAGAAGTGAGAATAATAAAGTGCAATACCAGAAAAGAATGCCTGTAATTGTTTTAATGCAATCCTTATAACAATCGACCATTAAGAAGAGTCTTATTCAACATCTGGAAATATTTTTGTGATTGATTAATTTTACAAAAAATCTTATTGCGTAGTACGATTTTAAATTAAATGAGTTTAAATTTTTGGGGTAAGGTGGGGTAATTTGGGTTTTTTGAAATTAAATATTAAATTACACATTGTTAAACTTCTTTTTTGATCTTGTTCTTTTTTAAAATTTACTTTTTGGAATACATTTTAGCAAAATATTACATTCCTGTATGTTTTAATTCAAGTTTAAAAGACGATTTGTTTGAGTATACATTAAAAACTTACAATTAAAGAAACATTTTAATACATAGTTTTCAAAAGAAAAATATATATAAATATCGTCGAACTTAGAAGTAAATCCTCGAATATTTAAACTAAAGATCGAAAACTTCGAAATGCAAATGACCTTAGCGCAGGGATTCTAAAGAGGTAAAAACATTGACCTTGGATTTTGTCGCCAACTACGGATGGTAAACCTTTGGTTTAAATATACATGGTTTTACTTCTAAGCCGACTATATGTGATTTATTTCTATTTTCTAAACTAAATACATTTTTTCATTATTTTATCGTATTTGCAATATAAGGTAATATACACTAACATATTTTTGTAATCACCTGAAGTTATCTATAAATACCCGAAATTGCTCTATACACGATTAATTGATCATGCAAAACAGGATTTTTAATTTCAGAAGAATTTGTTTCTGGCATGCCGCTGTTCAAATTGCGCTTTGAAGTGTTATACTATCTATTTTTATAGTTCATGTAAATCACACTTTTGTAACTCTACCAGTTTATAGAGAGGCGATATAGTGCCAAACAACTTTCAAATCAATCTACACACCATCAACATCCACTCTTCGGATACCTTATATTTATTTCAAATAAAATAGCAGCGCGCAACATATTGAAGTGAAATCGTATCCAAATATTTTCAAAGTTCATTTAATGATTAGGTATTCTCAAATGTATAAAGACGAAATGACATTTATGTCGAAAATAGGAAGGAATTCAATCTAAAAAATATACTTTTATTAAAGCAGATTTCCTCGGAATTTATGACTGAAAACTTCTTTCTTCGTTAAAGTTTATCGAAACGAAACACGAGTTTTTTTGGAATATCATCTAAGCTAATAACTTTACATAATAATCTGTTTTATATTACTCATAGACTGGAAACTAAAGATCTGTTATTGACGAAACTTGGTAAATTTATAATTCTCACCGGAAAAAAAATAAAATATGAAAATCAAGTTTTTCGTTATCTTATTTAAAATTTGTAATTGAAGATGTGTTTGGAAGAACCAGACAGCTCCAGTTTTCAAAATTGTTCAGGAAGGACGAAAAACATTTAAAAATACTTTACGGTTTTCAAAACTTATCAAATGTGGGTAAAACATAAAAAATACCTTCCTTTATCAGAGACCGGTTCAACTTTTTCAACGTTTAGCTTGTTTTATTTATTGAAAATAAATAATGGAGCTGTCAGGTTGTTCAGACTTTAATTCCGTACCCAGGATTTCCAATAAAACCCTTGTAGATGCTTCTCTGAAATAATCAATATACTATGAACTTCAAACAGCAAATTCGTTTCATTTAATGATTGCATAATAAACTACATATAAATGTAGTCTAGCCCTAAATGACACCCTTTTAACGGAATTTCGATGTGAACATACCTTTTAGCTGGTTCAACAAACATTACACATTCTACAAACGAATTTTGAAAACGACTGGATAATGCAACACGGAAAACGATCCAACTAAGTGACCAAACGTTGGACTAATTCGGTGTATAAACGAGACAGCTCCTGGAGCTGCATGTTTCTTGTACCGTGTGATAAAACTTTATGGCTCATTTTCTTTATATCTCTATAGCAATTGCTTAAATTTGTCTGGTTCTCGCACAATCGATAGAGGAATTTTTCTTTATAGGATGTTTTTTCAATTGGCATCAGGACATTGGACCCCGATCAGATTTAACGTGCACCAGTCCAGTA